>CM049798.1:27913070-27920570 GCA_027422405.1 Ptychobarbus kaznakovi | reverse complement strand
CAAACTTGGCGCACTTGCCCACTAGGCTATCGTCTTGATTGTCTCAAAAAGCTACATGTTTCCCATCATACACCCAGCAGTGTCAACATTTCATCTGAGGAGTTCATCTGAGTTTCCTCAAGTTCAGTTTGTGCATTAATGTAGCACTCTTTAACTAGCATTCCTTTAAAAATGAAAATACACCAATATTACTGACATGCTCCTGACTAAGCTTTTACTGACATCCATCATTCCATGGGCTCTCGCCCGTTGGTGTCCAATGCCCGTCTGACTCTCCATTTCCACTGTGCACGGTCCTGTGCCATCCAGCTGAGAGAGTGTATGTCCATCTGGCACCATTCTTTGATATCATCCAACCACTCCCTACTCGGTCTTCCTCTCCGTGTCCGTCCCTCCATGATCCCAAACACCACACCCTTCACCAGTCGCTTGTCCTCCATTCTGTAGATATGTCCAAACAGGCTGAGCTTCCTCTCCATGATGTGTTGTACAATGTTCCTCGTGTTTCCAACTCGTCTTCACACCTCCACATTTGTGATTTTCTGAAGCCAGTGAATGTGCAAGATTCTCCTGTAGCACTTCATTTCAAACGCCAACAGTAAACCTTTGTCTTTCTTCCTCAATGTCCATGTCTCACAAGCATACAGCAACACACTCATCACACATGTCCTAATTATGCTGATTTTGGTCTCTGTGCTGATATGCTTGCTATTCCATATTGTCTTAAACCCTGCCATTACTCCAGTTGCCCTCGCTATTCTCCTCTTGATCTCCTTGTTGCAATCATTGTCCCAGGTCAGTAAACTACCCAGGTACACAAACTCTGTGACATTTTCGATACTTCTGCCCCTGATCTCCATTTCCTCTTCCATGTTCTCTTGTCCAAACACCATCCTCCTTGTCTTTTCAATGTTAATCTGTAATCCTTTACTGACAACCAAGACCAAAATGATCAATTTTCACAGTGTTCTGGCAGTAATTGTGGGATGAAGTGTGTGAAAAAAGAATGGACCTGGGTTTGGTGTTTCAGAAAATCTTGAAATATCTTCTAAAATGGCGCTTCCAAAAATCAGCGTCAGCAGCAAAGCGCGCACTTGGTCATAAACGTAGAACGTTCATTTCATGAACCTCAATACTCTTAAGAACACTATTCATTAATTAATTACACTCTCTAAATGCACTGTGAAGGTATTCAGTATTTGCACTAAAGAACTGCACGATACTCACTTCATGATAAGGATGTAGACTCCATACATGGAGATCAGAAGCATGGATTCCCACCTGTAACAATGCATTAATGACTGGTACAAAGAAACTAGGCATATTAAAAAATAGGAAAGAATGTTATTGAATCAGCTCTCATATGTGTTAGCTCGAATTGTGAACATTACATTCATGAGATATACATGTTAGCAAACTTAAAGTATAAATCTTCATCAAAAATTGAATATTTAATAAATAATTCCCGCAAACAATAGCTCATATTCCAATGTATATTAAGAACTTCCTAATGCATCTAGATAATTACAGTACTGTAATACCTCTGCAAGTATTAAAACAGCTCCCATACAATGCAAACGCTTCATCTCATACCGCTTGAACATGTGCACATACAATACAATGGGTGTACATGTTATTATGAGACTTACCATACAACTCTTTCATCATAGATAACCTGGATAAAATTAAGAAAACAAAGTGGTAAAATGACAAGAAGTTTCTGATGAATTCATGACAGAAGTAAATCTACAGACTAGTGCTGGCAGTCATTGACGCCATGTTCATAATAGTTATACTGTTTCCCTCTCTTTTTTCCACTCTCATATGTACAGTAACACTCACCAAAATCAAGGCCAGCACTGAGAAGATGTAATACAGCGAGTCTCTGAACAGAGGCCACCAGGTCAGGGCCACCGTCTAGAGCAGAAATGGACAAAACACGCAAGAAACTGTGGCAATATGCATATTTTAAGTCTTCACTGTGATTCCAATGAACAAGGGCAAACTAAGTCTTTACGTGTGCATCTTATCATTAATATTTTGTAGCTCATTTGAATACTTTGATAGCAAGATGAGTATGTCTACCTGACGGGCAAAGATGCCACACACTCCAATGATGACCAGTATGTTGAAGACAGCCGACCCAACAATGGTGCCAACGCCGAGATCTCCCTTCGTAATAAACACACCTGCCAGTCAAGCACATGAACAATGGTCACATATGCATACAAAATCACATTGATTTCACATTTTACTGTGTGGTATCAATTTTGAAATCAGAGGAATAGGTCAAATATATTAATATTCATCCCAGAAATGCACCGTTTGGCCATTTAACCCTATAAAACCTACTGCATCATATATGATATGCAAATTTCAAAAGGTCTTTAAGTTAATGATCAAAACTTTGTTGAAAAAATGGTTGTACACAATCTACTACATGTTTTCTGTCATCTGACTGATTAGTTTACACTTGTTTAGCAAGTAAAAGTCCTTTTAGTATAAAAGACCACCTTCAGCTCTTGGTTCATGTGTTTGTTTTATTTTTTTGTGTAGTTTTTTGCTGTGCAATCTTTACTGATTTTTATAAAGTAAAAGTAAGAATAACTTTGATATTGTTAGCAATATTTCATGATGAAGACTTACTGGACTGAAGCAACTTAGTTAAGTCGATTTTCTAGAAAAATCATGTTCAAATGAGAGTCCCAAATATGATCATCAAAATTTTGAGGAAAGTTTATTTGTTCATCTCTCAATCATCTTTGTATTACATGTTTTGAAACTACAGAGATTTGATCGACGAACTGAGTATTCAAATATCATCTCTCTAAGACTTACTATTGGGAGATACAGTATCTCACAGAAGTGAGTACACCCCTCACATTTGTGTAAATATTTTATTATATCTTTTCATGTGACAACACTGAAGAAATGACACTTTGCTACAATGTAAAGTAGTGAGTCTAGAGCTTGTATAACAGTGCAAATTTGCTTTCCCCTCAAAATAATCCAACACACAGCATTACAGTTTAAACCGCTAGCCACAAAAGTGAGTACACCCCTAAGTGAAAATGTCCAAATTGGGCCCAAAGTGTCAATATTTAGTGTGGCCAAATTCCCACCACTGGCCTTGTCAATCATGGCCTCCTAATAATCCCCATCCACTTGATGGCTCTATCTCCTCTCTCCTCTCCACCTGTAGCCACTTGATTGGCTCTATGACTGGTGTGTGGTGAGCTCCACTTGATTGCTCCTCTCTCTCCTCTCCACCTGTAGCTGGTGTGTGGTGAGAGCATACACTTGATTGGCTCTATGTCTCTCTCTCTCCACCTGTAGTGGTGTGTGGTGAGCGCATACACTTGATTGGCTCTATGTCTCTCTCTCCTCTCCACCTGTACTGGTGTGTGGTGAGCGCATACACTTGATTGGCTCTATGACTCTCTTCTCCTCTCCACCTGTAGCTGGTGTGTGGTGAGCGCATACACTTGATTGGCTCTATGACTCTCTCTCCTCTCCAACAGTAGCTGGTGTGTGGTGAGCGCATACACTTGATTGGCTCTATGACTCTCTCTCCTCTACCTGTAGCTGGTGTGTGGTGAGCGCACACACTTGATTGGACCTCTCTCTCCTCTCCACCTGTAGCTGGTGTGTGGTGAGCGCATACCTTGATTGGCTCTATGCTCTCTCTCCTCTCCACCTGTAGCTGTGTGTGGTGAGCGCATCCACTTGATTGGTCATGACTCTCTCTCCTCTCCACCTGTAGCTGGTGTGTGGTGAGCGCATCCACTTGATTGGCTCTATGTTTCTCTCTCTCCACTGTAGCTGGTGTGTGGTGAGCTCTTGATTGGCCTCTCCCTCTCCACCTGTAGCTGGTGTGTGGTGAGCGCATACACTTGATTGGCTCTATGACTCTCTCTCCTCTCCACTGTAGCTGGTGTGTGGTGAGAGCACACTTGATTGGCTCTATGACTCTCTCTCCCACCTGTAGCTGGTGTGTGGTGAGAGCGCATACACTTGATTGGCTCTACTCTCTCTCTCTCCACCTGTAGCTGGTGTGTGGTGAGAGCATACATTGGCTTGATTGGCTCTATGGCTCTACTCTCTCTCCTCTCCACCTGTAGCTGGTGTGTGGTGAGCGCACACTTGATTGGCTCTATGACTCTCTCTCCTCTCCACATGCTGGTGTGTGGTGAGCGCATCTCCTCTCCACCTGATGGCTCTCTCTCCTCTCCAGTAGCTGGTGTGTGGTGAGCTTGCATACACTTGCTCTCATGAGTGGGTGTGTGGTGATGCTCTCTCTCCTCTCCACCTGTAGCTCTAGCGCAGCACTGATTGGAATATGGCTCTCTCTCCTCTCCACCTGTAGCTGTGTGTGTGGTGATCGGAGATTGTAGCTGGTGTGTGGTGAGTGTATCCACCTCTCCACTTGTATGATGGTGTAGCGCATGTCTCTCTTCTCCTCTCCACACTTGATTGGAATATGGCTCTTGACTCTCTCTCCTCTCCACCTGGCTGTGTGGTGACATACACTTGATTGGCTCTGTGATCTCTCTCCTCTCCACCTGTAGCTGGTGTGTGGTAAGCGCATACACTTGATTGGCTCTATGACTCTCTCTCCTCTCCACCTGTAGCTGGTGTGTGGTGAGCTAGTACACTTGATTGGCTCTATGTCTCGCTCTCTTCTCCACTGTAGCTGGTGTGTGGTGAGAGCATCCTTGATTGGCTCTATGACTCTCTCTCCTCTCCATGGGTGTGTGGTGAGCTGGTGTGTGGTGAGCGAATACTTGATTGGTCTGGTGTGTGGTGATGACTCTCTCTCCTCTCCACCTGTAGCTGGTGTGTGGTGAGCTCTGACTTCTCTCCCTCTCCATGTAGTGGTGTGTGGTAAGCTCTTGTCCGCTCCTCTTCTCCACCTGGTGTGTGGTGAGCATACACTTGATTGATGACTCTCTCTCCTCTCCACCTGTAGCTGGTGTGTGGTGAGCGCATACACTTGATTGGCTCTATGACTCTCTCTCCTCTCCACCTGTAGCTGGTGTGTGGTGAGCGCATGGAGTTCACCAGAGCTTCACAGATTGGATGACTCTCTCTCTCCCATGTAGCTGGTGTGTGGTGAGCGCGACAACTGATTGATATCTCTCTCTCCTCTCCACCTGCTGGTGGTGGTGAGCGCATCACTTGATGGCTCTATGACCTGTAGCTGGTGTGTGGTGAGCGCATTCACTTGATTGGTCTATGCTCTCTCTCCTTCACCTTAGCCATTCGATTGCTCTAGGATGTCCCACAGATGCTCAATAGCGGTTTAGGTCTGGAGCGCACATGCTTGGCTCAGTCCATCACCTTTACCTTCTCCTCTCCATTACTTCTTTAGCAAGGGCATGTTGTCGTTATTATGTTGGAGTGATACCACTTGATTGGCTCTGCGGTGGTGTGTTGTGAGCGCCATTGTCTCTCTCTTCTCTCCACCTGTAGCTGGTGTGTGGTGAGCGCATCCACTTGATTGGGATCTTGCTCTATGCTTCTCTAGTATGTAGCACACACTTGTTGGCTCTATGACTCTCTCTCCTCTCCACCTGTAGCTGGTTGTGTGGTGAGCGCATACACTTGATTGGCTCATGACTCTCTCTCCTCTCCACCTGTAGCTGGTGTTTGGTGAGCCCTCAATCATCCAAATGAACTGTAGCTCCCAGTGCCGGCAGCATAATCCTCTTGGGCACTCATGGACAGCCCCAGACCATGAACTCCCACATGCACCATGCTTGCACTGTAGTTGCAAGACACACTTGTTGGCTTTGTTCCCTCACTCCTCGTGCACCTGCTTGTTGCCACCACACCACGCTTGACACCATCTGAACAAATAAGTTTATCTTGGTCTCATCAGATCACAGGACATGGTTCCAGTAATCCATGTCCTTAGTCTGCTTGTCTTCAGCAATCTGTTTGCGGGCTTTCTTGTGCATCATCTTTAGAAGAGGCTTCCTTCTGGGATGACAGCCATGCAGACCAATTTGATGCAGTGTGCGGCGTATGGTCTGAGCACTGACAGGCTGACCCCCCACCCCTTCAACCTCTGCAGCAATGCTGACAGCACTCATACGTCTATTTCCCAAACACAACCTCTGGATATGACGCTGAGCACGTGCACTCAACTTCTTTGGTCGACCATGGCGAGGCCTGTTCTGAGTGGAACCTGTCCTGTTAAACCGCTGTATGGTCTTGGCCACCGTGCTGCAGCTCAGTTTCAGGGTCTTGGCAATCTTCTTATAGCCTATCCATCTTTATGTGGAGCAACAATTATTTTTTTTCAGATCCTCAGAGAGTTCTTTGCCATGAGGTGCCATGTTGAACTTCCAGTGACCAGTATGAGAGAGTGAGAGCAATAACACCAAATTTAACACACCTGCTCCCCATTCACACCTGAGACCTTGTAACACTAATGAGTAACATGACACCGGGGAGAGAAAATGGCTAATTGGGCCCAATTTTGACATTTTCACTTAGGGGTGTACTCACTTTTGTGGCCAGCGGTTTAGACATTAATGAGTTATTTTGAGGGGACAGCAAACTTACACTGTTATACAAGCTGTACACTCACTACTTTACATTGTAGCAAAGTGTCATTTCTTCAGTGTTGTCACATGAAAAGATATAATAAAATATTTACAAAAATGTGAGGGGTGAACTCACTTCTGTGAGATACTGTATACAGTGACAGCTCACATTTCATTTATAGGCATTATATTGTCTGCTTTACTGTTATAAAGCTCTCTTTAAATTACATTAAAAGCTTACTTGTAATGTAACTCAATTACTTAAGATGTACTGTAGTATATGCATATCTTGCATCTAATGTGGAAGTGGAGGTTTTTTTGTGCAAAATTGTGCAAAAGCGAACTCACCAATTAAGGAAGTAAACAATTCTGGAGCTGAACTTCCTGCAGCCATGAAAGTCGCCCCAGCCACATCTTCACTCAGCTGCAGATTCTAATCAAGAGCATCATATAAATGATTAATCATGAGTACTAGCAATAATGCGCAACTAATAAACTTTTCTCTTTGTCCTACACATTGTTTCAAGATATTTGTCTGCACTCATGGATACAGCATCAAGTGCCATGTACTTCAACCAATCTTCCCTTGTGGAAAAAAAGAAGTGCACTTACAGTGGTGGCCAAAATTATTCAAACACCTGACAGATCTTGAAAATATTGACCTTTTTTGCCTCCAAAACATGATTTAATTTCATAATGATCATGAAACATGCAGATGGTTGCTCTGAGCACAACAAATATCAGATGAAGTGAGCCGTACTGTTTTTATTCACTTTTACAATTGCAGCAGCACATCTCTCTGTCATAGTGCCACTGTATTTCCTGAGAACTTCAACAGTAATGTTATCCAATGCCTTCTGCAACTCAAGCCAAAGGCTTTCCTTTGAATGTACAATATATCTGTCCAGTCTATTTTCCAACTCGCGATGGGGTTGAGGTCTGGACTTTG
>CM049798.1:27885570-27908070 GCA_027422405.1 Ptychobarbus kaznakovi | reverse complement strand
CCAGCACTTAAATATATATATATATATTCACACGAGTTCGGCCCACGGGAAAATTAGAAGAGTTTTCTCAAGTTTTAGAAGAGTTTTCTCAACTGGAATCAAAAGAAGTAATAATCATCAAATTCTCATTAAAGCACAACATCACCTGAGCCTGATCTCTGTGCTTATATATCGGTATTCATATGAAACTTTGTCATTTGTTAAATACAATATGGATATACTGGCAGCATCTAAAACACAAGCAGTATTATGTATATACAGCAACAGAAATGTAAAATATTTATAAAGCCATTATTTCATATTTATTCAGTATTTATTTACATTTGTATAGATATATTTTAGGTCTCTTAAACTTATCCTCAAACTGCAACAAAACCACTTTTTAAAAAAGTACAGTGACATACATAACTTTACTTTGAAAACCCCTCTAATATATCTTTATATATTTATTATTTGTATTCTTATAATTTTTAGTTTGTTCCTCACACAGCACAGTCATATAGCTTCTGAACATTTCGATTACAGCTCTAGAATAAAATAGATTACGTTCATGATTATTTCATTGTGAGTTTCTGATTGATTTTATGGTTGTTTTTATCACAAGATATACAGAAGAACACTGTGTGAGTAATGGTTGATTTTTTTTCTGATTGATTTTATGGTTGTTTTTATCACAAGATATACAGAAGAACACTGTGTGAGTAATGGTTGAATTTTTTTCTTATTTTAAAGTGTAGTCTTATTTAAATGACTATCATTTGAATCGACAGTCACACAGAAAATGTTATAATATTAAATGTTAGAATTTCAAATTAAGTGAATAAGCCAACATGTGTATAATAAACAGAACTGAAACAAAATCTCATTGATCATAAAAACATCAGAATCCACATATTAATTCCATTAATGAAATATCCATAGATTAAATCTTGATCCATAGATAAAGTTGGACATGATAGATGCTGCCAATACGTCAGTATTGATCGTTTTAGTGTTAATGTGAACCACATTTTAATACTCAAATAATACTCATGAGGCGACGTTGCTACTATCCACATTAATTGTATAGCTGTTTATTATGGCTGTGTACATTGTTTTATTTTAAGATATTTTAGAAAAGACACGTTGAAGTTCTCTATTGTGTTTCACTAAAGTACATCACATCTCCTTTGACTCTGAGCAATAACATTTCCCATTAACAAAAGCAAACACGTGCACATGGATCTTGCCCTTTATATCCCAGACAGAACAACGTCACCCCTCCTTAGTTATTTACAATGATTTATTTTTCCTAAATTCTCTCTTTCTCGTCTTTTTCCCTTTGCTATCTCACTCTCTCTATATATCCTCCATCTGATTCCCTTCCTCTTTTTGTCATCTTTCCATCTTCTTCTGTCAAAAGACATGTTTTGGCTCTATGTAAATCTGAATGGCGCTGAAAACCCGTCCTGACGAGCTGCCTCAGCGAAGGCCGTTACTATGGCGACGTCTTCCCCGGGGCAGTGAAATGTTGACGAGCAGCGGCTGGAAGCCAATGGCAACAGAGCTAAAGTGAGAAACTGGGTGGAGGATGCATCTTTCCCATGGACTTGATTTAGGAAATATGGAAAAAAAGGAGGGACCAAAGAGATGACAAGCAACACAGAAGTGCAACTGCTAAAAATACTCCCTCTCCCAGGGGGAACGTCTTGGGGTTCTGTGAGAAAGACGCACAGATAAGACGGTGTTTGTCTCCAACAAAAATAGAGAAAGTGTGTAAATTAGAAGGCAGAGCATGTGAACGATTTTAAGACAATCCAGATAACGGAAAATACTAGGATTATGGAAAATTTCACACTTGTTCTCTATATTAGCTATTTTTTGTAGTCTCAAACTCGTCTACTGGACCAACATGTCAGTGCAACATAGGCTCATTGAATTTTTTTTTACTAAATTCCAAAAATGTACCTTTTAATACAATTCACTGCAGTTTTTTAGATGAAGTAAACACTAATAACAGAAACACGCATTTCCTTTTCACACAAATTATGATTACAGTGGCATATCACCGATTAATAAAGACTTATTTTATGCGGTTTCCTGGACAATACTCTGTTATGACCTTTTAGCATAATGCATGATTTGTAAAGCAACACATTTTGACATTTGCATCAAATAACCAGCTCCATGTGGCTTTTCTGATGTAGTAAACTTGCTCATTAGCGCACCCAGTACAGCATTAAACTTGAGACACAAAGCCGCCGGGTGCGAGTCCTGGAAACACAAAAGAGCTCAAAGACTTCTAGAAGCAATCTAAAATCACATGGTTGTTTCAGCAAATGCGTTTTTTATCTTGTGTTAACACTCTTGGATATGTTTAATGTAGGTGGTGTGTTATTTTCAAACCCTTTAGCACCACTCACTGGACATTTAATTTACAAACTGTTTACAAACACTTCAGGAGTGTCGAAGTCGTCGTCGGATTGGTTGAATTATACAGGCTTTCCGGGAGACGTGTGTGTCGCGTTCTTTAATGTTTCGCCTGGAAACAAAGATGCCGTGACGCCAAACTCCCTCACGAAAGAAGAAAGCCGTCATGTTAACAACTGTGATGGCGAACGCTTGTCAGGATCAAATAAACGCTGGATTTTCAAAAGTATGTGAAATATTTAAAATTCGCAGCATAGAATCTTTAAAATACGTCTGAGAGTTTCACACACCGGTCTGTTATTGTGGTGACATTTACACGCCCCGAAACGTGACGCTGAACGAAACGAGCTGTGATTGGTTGTTTGACATGTCAGTCAAACGGTGTAATGACTGGTCTGATGGTGTGGATCAAGTGCAGCATATATTTATTAGACAGAGGCCAGGCAAAGGTTATCAGAGGCCAGAGACGTAAACAGTTCCAGGCAGGAGTCGGGGTCACAAGCACAGGTTCAGAGTATTCCGGGTCAAACACAGAAATCAGTATCAGAAGAATAAACGCTCAGAAAATGTTTCGCAGTGAGTGCAAGTGAGAGTGCTGCTTAAATGTGTGTGAGTGAATGAGGTGCAGGTGAGGTGAGGCAATCAAGACTAATGAGTGAATGGTGACAGCTGTGTGATTGGTGCAAAGTGCAGTGCGTGATGGGAGATGTAGTCCATGGGTGATGTGCAGTTTGAGTGAGTGGCAACCAGATGACAAACGGCATCATGGGCGGGCCTTGGCCGATGAAAGCTGCCATCTATTCCAGACCTTCAGCCGTCAGTCTACGCGAGACTAACAAACTGCGGTGATACAAACAACAACCAACGTAATAACACATCGCCGGATTTACCTTCATATGTTTAGGATAAAACTGAGCATGCTTTTAGCTAGGGCTGCACGATAAATCGAAATGAGATTGCAATCGTGAAAAGGCAAAAGCTGTGATAGTAATGTGCATCTTGTCAGTGAAGCACGGTTCTGTGTTCACTCCAAATACGCCCCGCAGAAGAAATCCAGCGGTAGCTGAATAAACAGAAGATTTAAGTGCTTTTATTGATTCAACGTGACTAACACAGAACTATGACAATATGTGATTTATCTGAGTTCTTATTATAATTTTCATTAAAATAAAGTGTATAATAATGCAATCCTAATCGATGTAGCTTTAACGACTGCTTATAATACTATGATTCTGCATCATATCATCTCACAGAAGGATTTATTTTAAACACTCGACCGATGTTATGAAGTGAGTTTGTAGTCAAAACGTTATTAAATGTGGTATTTTCACGTGCTCGCAGATGGAGCAGCATTTGCTACACAGAGCCGTAGTTCACTGAAACAATATTGTGTACATTATCACAGAACAATATCTTCCATTTCATTATCGTGCAATTACATCGTCTGCGATAATGAACACGTTATTGCATAGCTTGTCTGTGAAGTAAATGCTGCTCCATCTGAAAGCACATGATGGACATTTACTACTAATCACAGAACCGGCTTTACTGAAAAGATGCGTGTGACCATCGCATTCGATGAATCGTGCAGCCCTACTTTTAGCGCCACCCACTGGACATTTCACTTGGAAAGTGCCACAAAATGTGCAAGAAGCAGTGTAATATAATTTGGAAGAAATATCGCCACGGGCACGATTTGCATCAATGTGCAAATAAGTCTCCGCCTCTTAAATACAAGCAGCCAATTCAAGCCTCTTGTTTTCTTTTTCTCTTACCAGCTGGAGCCAAGATTAGCTCCAGTGCAGCTGCATGCGCAAATCAGCAGCCCTCAGCAAATGATTGAAAGCCGCTCAAATGATGATGGCTCACAGTTATTCTCTATATAAAGTATAGAGTGACAGACCTCACTATACACTATTAAAAATGAAGGTTCCAAATGCGGAATTTTAGTGTGATGCAATAGAAGAACGATCTTGGGTTCCTCAAAAGAACCTTTCAGTTAACAATTCATTTTGTTCTTAGTTTGAAGAAGCTTTGAAAAGGTTCAATGGATGTTAAAGATTCTTCACCGAATCATCAAAGCCACCAAATAACCTTTATTTTTAAGTGAAAGAAAAAAAATAGATAGAGAAAAGGCTTTGGTGGCTTGAATGTATGAGAGAAAATGTGACAGCATCTGTCCTTCTGTCTATCGTGTGGCTGCAAGCTAAGAGTGAGGGACAAACTGCAGAAGAGAATATAATGCTATTGACTTAAAATGTCAGGGTGTCTTTGTGTCCAGCTCAACTGCAAAACACGACCCCGGCCCGCAGTCTCCAACAGCAACCTACTCAGGACTAGTACAGCATATACTGTACGCTGTGCATCACATACTACACCACGGTTTTTATACTTAACTAAAGACTAAAACACTAACATAACATATTTGTATTACTTAAACTTTAACTTTAAAAAACAAGCTACATTTCTCACTTTTCAACTTGATATTTTGATTAATTTAATTCAGTAAAATAACTAAAATAAAAATAATCAATATTATATAGACATATTTAGAAAATATAAGAAAATAAAACTCAAATTAAAATGAAATTTGAAAATTAAAATAAATATTCTGGGTTTAATGCATAGCGTTTAGTTCTGCTGACCGTATTTGAAGCATAATGTTGATTACCACAACAAATCATATTGTTTCTTAATCAATCAATCAATCAATCAATATATATATATATGTGCGCACGCACGCACGCACGCACGCACGCACACGCACGCAGCACACACACACAACACACACATTTAGATGAGGTGTAAATGTTATAATATCACATACATGAATTATTCTGCAAAAAGTTGTGGATTATTTTAGCTATTTAAATAATGATTTTTCATGTAAATTATTTCATAAATATGATAAATAAAATTTGATCAAATTAAAACACAAAAAAGGCTGTTAAGCATTTTTTGACACTAAATAATGTTAAAATGCAAATTGTCTTGTGGTTGTACTATTGAAACTGCATTTTAACATTTACTGTATGAATGACCTCCATTCACTTCCACTGTACACGTGATGTACCAAAATAACTCAAACTAAAACTGAAAAAAAATGCATTTAAACAATTATAAATAAAACCTACTAAAGATTACATTAAAAAGTTAAATTACTTAAACTACAATCAAAATGAAAATATTATTCAAAATAAACAGTCTCTTAATGATACTAAAATAGCAACATGTTACACACAGAGATACGCTGAATGACTCAGGCAGGTGAAGTACTCATTTAAATCAGCACATTGTGTTTAAATAGCATGTCTCACCTCTATTAATCTGACCTGTGAATTCTATCAGAGGGGAAAAGAAAAAGAAACCAAGTGAGAAAGAAGTGAGAATAAGTGTGAACGGATGTCAGGTAGCTTGATCAGAACATGATTTACTAAAGCAGACACGGCTATTAGTGCCAGAGTTTCTTTTTCTCTGTGTGGGTGCAAGTGAGAAAGCCTCAGTTAGGTGTAAAATCCCAAAATAAAGCCTTTTTCGGGTTGCTGCAGAAAATGTTGAGGCATCATTTTCACTAACTTTTAGAACACTTCCAGTTTTTATTTAAATTTAAACTCAGAGTCAGAAAATGAGTCTTTTTAAAGGAATAGTTCAGCCAAATATTCTGTCATCATTTACACTCATTTAGTCACAAATCTGTGTGACTTTTCTATTTCTGCAGAACACAAAGGAAAGTCAGTGGGGTCCAGTGCTGTTGAGAGATTATATAACATATCTGATGCTGAACTTTCACAATCAGTCTCTATTCATTTATGTTAATCAATATACAAGAGGAGAGGAAGGCCTAATGAGATAGTAGGCAAAGCTACATTGACACCAAAAAGTTGAAATAATATTTCTAATGCTTTTGAAAGACGTATTTTCTGCTCACTAAGGCTACATTTATTTGATAAAAAAAATTCAAAACAGTAATATTGTGAAAATAACTTTTTTCTGTGCGAATATATAGTAAAATGTAATTGATTGCTGTGATCAAAGCTACATTTCCAGCATCATTACTCCAGTCTTCAGTGTTATACATGATCCTTCGGAAATCAATCTAATATGCTGATTTGCTGCTTCAAGGAAAACGCCACCATTTTTCCATATTCCAATATGTTCTTCCCTCAACTTAGACGAGTTGATACATACCTCTCCCGTCTCAGGGCATGCACTTAATCGCTTAGCGCGCGGCGCCACTATGCTAGCGTTTAAGCTTAGCACCATTCATTCCTTAGGATCCAAATTTAGAAGCCACCAAACACTTCCATGTTTTCCAGGCAATTTTAACTGTAACATATTCAAGTTACAGTTATATAACATGGGCACAAAGTGCACACTCTGAGCTTTAATTAGGGGGTATTCTCATCAAAATTGGAGGAAAGGTTAAGGAATTACAGCTCTTTAATATGTACCTCCCCCCTTTTTCAAGGGATCATTAGTAATTGGACAATTGACTCAAAAGCTGTTTCGTGTGTATAATATAGCAAAACAATAATTTATACTAGGTTTTAATCAATTTATCAATCTCAAAAATTTATCAATACACAGCTAGTGTCACACACTGGATGGAGAGGCATACGAGGATGAGTAAAGTAAAGAGTTTCTTTATTTAAACAAACTGAAGGCAACCTCAACAGGTAAGTGCAATAACTAAGAAATCAACAAAGCTCAATGAACTGAGGAATTAGTAGTCCTTATCTCTCCCCTTAGTAGAGTCCACTGGAGGAAGACATCCACAGAGCAACAGGGATCCAGCAGGTAAGTGATGAGACAGACGAAGAGCTTGTAATCTCGAGACCAGACAATGAGTGTTTGGAATGAGTGCAGTTCAGTGGGGATTTCTTTAAGACTGCAAGGGAAGCTCAGCTTCCCCTATAATGTCAAAAAATTAATGGTCAAATATGTACTATTGTGTTAACATTTTATTGACAAAAAATGCGTTAGATCACGTTCATCTCGAATACGAGTTCGTTCAGAATCAGCTACATATAGCAGGTCGATTTCCTTTGCATACATTCCCGTAGCGTCAGTGTATTTCCCTGCTGAAGCCCAGCGTCCATTGACTTCAATGGGGCTGCTCTGAACAGTTTTTTTCAGTGCTCGAAACTAGACGGTCATTGGATTAATGCTGTGATTATGTCCCGCCCACGGACGCTCAGCGTTCTCTGGGGTGAATGGAGGAGTGGGCTGGCCTGGACGCTGGGCTTCTGCGTGATGATTGGACGGTCTGTATCTCTTTTGATTGACAGCGATTTTGTACTATAAAGAGTCGCTGACGCTGAAGCTATTCAAGCTCAGTCCCAAAGCGGCTTTGCACTTGGTTCTTATCAATCATTATTTTTTTTTATTATTCATTTATAATGTTATGTTTTTAATATACATGCTGCTTAACTCGGAAATTTCAAGATATGCGAGCAAAAAATGCTCTGACACGAGCAAGAGTGCTGTTTTTGTTTCGTTTGTGTTCGAATCCAAATCCGCGTTGATTTGGGCGAATCACTGATTCACGAAGCCATTCATAAAAACAGTCATTTGATTCGCTCCTGAAGGATTCAGCCGTTTTGAAAGAATCGTTTGAATGACTCAGTGATTCAATCACAAACTTCTGCCACCTGCTGGCCGTTTTAAGTTTCCCGTCTAAAGTAGGCATTTACATTATTTTCCAACATATTTCTATATTCAGAATTTAGTATTTAAAACATTAATCTCATAACATTATTCATGCAATTATAAATATAGTCTAAATGAATAAATGTCACTTGATGCAGCTTCTGTGCAGTGCTAAGATGAGTTTTGTTTAGATCATTTCATGGATAACAATAGCCAGTCATTCATTCACATTAATTAAGTATTCAGAGAATAATATTGTCTGTTTTCACTTACATCTATTTATTAAATTTTGATTCATTTTGTAGAATTGAATTATAAATTAAGTTGGTATAGTATGGTAAGACATTTTTATGGTATCGTGACAACCCTATTATACACCACATTCCTTGTTTCAGTTTGACCTAATTCCCACATTTCCTCCATCGAGTTTAATATCTTTTTTTTTTAGATTGTTTGTTTGTTCATTCATTCATTCATTCATTCATACATACAGTAGGCTAGGCTAGCGTCACTGGAAAATACGCCTAGTTGGTACGACAGGGTCACAGAGCATTTTCTTGAAAAGGAACGTAGGGCAGAATTTAAGTATAAATAAACGGACAATTTTTATGATGTAGGCCGAAAATGAGCTTCCCCTCTTTGAAAGACCATCAGCCGCCACTGGTGCAGTTATATAGGGAGCTTGATTGGTGCTAACAGGTGAGGAGGATTCCCGATGGAGGTCAGCTGTGAGTGATTTGACTGAGTGCAGGTGAGTGACCAGAGGGATGCTGGCAAATGCAGTGCAATTGAACTGGTGACTGTGACAGCTAGTTTAATCTCCAGTTTGTAAAAAAAAATGTTGGGATGTGACTTCAACCGAGACAGTGACGACACATTATTACAAATAACTGCAGATCTTGAGATTTGATTTGTTCAAAATAAAAAGTAAAATGACGGTCACAAACACATGCATTACTTTGAAATATTTATCTCATGCTTCTGTCATTTTTATATTTCTGTTTTATATTTTATGTTGTAAAATGTATGTTATTTATATATTTCTAACCATCAAGAGGATTTATTTGGTCCATGGGCTTATTAGGGTCACGTTCCCTAAATACTGGGCAAATCATATCCAACTGAAAGAAATGACTTATGGTGCTTATGCCATGTGACCTTAATGCATCATGTCAGAAGAGGTTACACTCGAGGTCTGATTACCACACAGTCAAAAATGATGCAGCATGATTTGCTTTCAGTGATTGTGCTTGTCTGTGAGGGATTTTCTAACCACCTACTCTTTCTGAAATGTACACAACATATTTGGCCAATGCAAAGAACATCATGTGCAATGATTACTGACATGCCTAAAAATAGCACCTTCCCTTTCCTTCTCATTATTTATTTCCTCCCACCTCTCTCTCTCTCTCTCTCTCTCTCTCTCTCTCTCTCTCTCTCTCTCTCTCTCTCTCTGCCCCTCTCTCTCTCTCTCTCTCTCTCTCTCTCTCTGCCCCTCTCTCTCTCTCTCTCTCTCTCTCTCTCTCTCTCTCTCTCTCTCTCTCTCTCTCTCTCTCTCTCTCTCTCTCTCTCTCTCTCTCTCTCTGTCTCTCTCTCTCTCTCTGCCTCTGTCTCCTTCATCTAAGCTCCCGCTCTCACACGGCTCTCCACAAACACACGCACTCCCAAAATTTAGCATTCAGTTGCCAAGCAACACAAACCTCAAAGGATTCTCGTCTGAAGACAGGGTCTGCCGTCTCGTCCTTTTATAAGGAACAAAAACAATGGCGAGGACGAGAGAGAGAGAGAAAAAAGAAACCAATCTCAGACTTATTACATAATCTCCTCTAATTATAGAAGAGCAGTTTATGGAACTGCACCTATTAAACATAATATTGCTCAGCTCTAACAGACGAGCAAAATCCTGGAGATTGTGCCAGTGGCATTTCATCCATTGATCTGACATTGAGAGCAGTCATTAACTCAGGGCATTTTTGCTAGCGCTCGTTGAATTGATGAGGTACCTATTATAGTCGCATACTCACAAAATGAGACAAGGCAAATTAAACAAATTATTAATTAAAAGCTTTTTTTAGATATCAGCCTAAGATTTGAAACACAAATTGTTTAGATTTAGACATAAAATATAAACTTCTATTTTTAATTGTATTGTTTTTTACTTTTTTTTTACTATTTTATTGTTTTTTTCACTTCAGCAATAATCTGCCTTCTTTAAAAAGACCAAACTTAAGTCTGCGCTCAAAAGCATTCAAGATTTATCTTTTTTTTCTATGCTCAAAAAGTGGTTAAAAGGTAATAAATGGACTACAGCATAAATATAATGTAGTATCATTAAAAAAAACAGTATCAAACATTATGAAACTAAAATATAGTACATTTATTTAACAGAAAAAAATAAGTAATTTTTGACTAGTCGGCTAATCAAGAAGCACCAGAGGTTTAAAACTTAAGTACTTTTTGCATTGCTTTAATACAGCAACAAAATTGCTTGACTTATTCGTAATGACCCTTTCTACCCTCCACTATAAACCAGCAGTGAATGCTTTCTGTAAGTGCTCTTGAATCATCTCAATGCTTCTCGTCTCAGACTCGAGAGTGTCAGCTGATTAAGAGCATGCACGTTCAATTCAAGAGTCATTAGTCAATCATTTTGACCAGCTCAAATAGGACAGCACTCAGGAGAACTAAGAGCTGTTCATGTATGAACACTTGCATATATGTGAGAGAGAAAACTAGTAAATAAATGAGTCTTTATCTGGGGTGTGTTTCCGAAATGCATCTATGGTCACAAGTTACATTGAACTCGACGGAACTTGTGACCATAGAAAACACAACTCGCTGCCACCTTACCCTCATCTAGAAACGGTGAGAACGCCACAGCAGCGTATAGGCAAACAAATTCCATCACATTTCTATGGCGCCGAAAAAAGTGTAATACAGCCAAACAAAATCATTATGCATTAGACGAGAATAAATTAAAACAGCGGCCAGTAAACACACCTGCTCTTTACGAGTCCATCATTTGTGCTGTGCAATGGGGCATATGTGAATAATGGCAGTAAAAAATGAACCACAATTCTTAGTGAATAATAGAATTTGCATGTAAACAGGAGTAAGAGCTTTGCTCGTGATATGTAAACATCATAGTGTGATTAAGTCCTTACTCTGATTATTGGAAATAATCGCATTATTCGTGCGCATGTAAACGTAGTCAATAACTCATGTCATTTGTTCTAACACTCTTTTATTTGACCTGTTCATTGGGGAAATCAGATTCTCTATATCAAAAGATCTAGTTTGATAGTGTTTTGATTCACTTTATCCCTGACATCCCTGATTTGAAGACTGTGTATCTTCAATGCTTGGGTGTACAGGTCTAATTCTGGCAACTAACAGTGCTGCAAGCATCCATTCTGTGGTGTTCGCCATTATTTAAACTGCTTGCTGCGCTCACAGATTAAAGCAGACAGACCATGCTGTGATCTCAGTTCTCAGTACTTTGTCTGCATAATACACAAACTGCAACAGAACTACAATAATAACAACAGAGGTATTTGTCTGAGATCGATGCCTGTAAGTGGTTTCCAGATGAGGCAGTAGAGCGTCTGTTCCTGACGTCTGTTTATGTTTGCTATAGCCTCCTGATATCTCTGGACAGTGTATGTTTTCTCTTCCACCCATTTTATATGTCCTTTTTTCTGTATTACTACAGTAATTCATACATCTCAGCAACATGTGGCTGTGTTTTCCAAAGGTCAAGCAGACTCTTGTGAAAAAGAAGTACACTTTAACACAATACTTAAGGAAGTACTTTTTAAGGAAATAATGCATTTTAAAAGAATTTACTTAAGTGCAATCTTAATGTTATGTTTTTGGACACTTAACGGAGTGTTGATTGCAAATAAATTAACATGTATTATAGTTAAAATTATATTAAATGCAATCAGCTGAACTTTGACTTTGAGTGATTTTTGACACACTTAAGTAGGACTTCAGTACATCTTTATATGTAATTTCATAATTAGTTATATTGTCTTTATACATTGACTTAATGTACTTTTTAAACGTGTACTTAATGTGTTAAGTAACACAGTCAGTAAATGTCTCTCTTTACGTCACTTAAGTGGACTTTTATTTCATTAACCGGTTTATGCAGGTTTTATCAAGATGAAATTAAGACTTTTAAAACCTTTTTAAGACCCCAAAAAAGTAATTAAGGAATATATTGAAGGAAACACAAAATAGAGACTATTTTGGAGCTGTGCGAAGTTCCCTGCTGCTTCAAACAATCCACCATCATTCCCATCCCCAAAAATCCCCAAATCACTGGCCTTAATGACTACAGACCTGCCGCTCTCACGTCTGTGGTCATGAAGTCACTCGAGAGACTGTCACCTGAAGGACTTCACTAGACCCTTGCTGGATCCTCTTCAAGCAAACAGATCTGTGGATGACGCTGTCAATGTGGGACTGCATTACATCCTGCAACACCTCGACAAACCTGGGAATTATGCAAGGATCTTATTTGTGGACTTCAGGTTGGCCTTCAATACCATCATGCCTGACCTTCTCTCAGACAAACTGACACAGCTCTCTGTGCCCACCTCCATCTGTCAGTGGATCACCAGCTTCCTGACAGACAGACAGGCAGGTAGCAGCTAGTTAGGCTGGACAAACTCACATCCAGAGCTCTCACCATCAGCACTGGCGCCCCTCAAGGTTGCGTTCTCTCCCCACTGCTCTTCTCCCTCTACACAAATGACTACACTTCAAAGGACTCCTCTGTCAATGTCCTGAAGTTTGTGGATGACACTACAACATCGGCCTCATCAAGGACGGAGACGAGTCTGCTTACAGACAGGTGGAGCAGCTGGCTGTCTGGTGCACTCTTAACAACCTGGAGCTAAACACTCTCAAAACTGTGGAGATGATAGTGGACTTCAGGAGGCACTCCCCCACTCACCATCATAGACAGCACTGTGGCTGCAGCAGAGTCATTCAGATTCCTGGGAACCACCATCTCTCAGGACCTGAAGTGGGACACTCACATTGACTCTATTGCAAAAAAGGCCCAGCAGAGACTGTATATCCTCCGCCGGCTGAGGAATTTCAACCTGCCACAGGAGCTCCTGTAACAGTTATACTCTGCTATCATCGAGACTGTCCTGTATTCATCTATAACTGTTTGGTTTGGTTCAGCTACCAAAACAGACATCAGAAGACTACAACGGACAGCCAGGACTGCTGAGAGGATTATCGGACCAGCCTCCAAGAACTTTACACCTCCAAGAGTGAGGAAAAGGACTAAGAAAGTCACTCTGGACCCTCACACCTAGCTCACTCTCTCTTTGATCTATTAACTTCTGGCCGGCGCTACAGAGCACTGAGCACCAAAACAGCCAGACACAAGAACAGTTTTTACTCCAGGCCATATCACACCTGAACAACACATAACACACCCCAGTACTGTACATCTGTAAATAACTCATCAAACCTTCATCTGTACATAGGACACGTGCACTTTCACAGTTCTGTCTATGGTCATTTTTCTTTTCTTTATATTTGTATTTTATTACTATTGTTATTCATAATTATTGTCTAATCTCTTCATTATTAGTGTTTTTTTATTACCTCAATTATATGTTGTCTGCACTGTGTTTGTACTTTCTGTAGTGAAAGCTCCTAACACCAAGACTAATTAATTGTGTGTGCAAACACACTTGGCAATAAAGCTCTTTCTGATTCTGATTTTAAAATCGATACACATTTACTTGAGAATCAAAATAGCATCAGATAAAAAGTCTTGTTTAGAAAAAAATCGATTAAAATAAAGTGAGTTTATGATTTAAACAATAACTTAAATTAAACATGCAAATGGGCACAGAAAAAAAATTCAAACCACAATTGACTTACATTTGCTCTTGTTTTAAGCATAAACTCGATTCATTTTGAAGAACTTTAAAAATGTTTACCTTTGCATCTAAAGCAATTATACCTTGAGTTTAAGGATGTTTAGATTTTTAGACATTTATTGCAAATTCAACACAATGAAGCAGACTTAATTTTCACAAGAGGAGTTTAGAGAATATACTACATGCAACCATGGTAGCCTAGAGCTACAAACACACACAAATATATTTACTGTGGAAATGTTGTATATCTTTCAAGCAGTGGCCTTTGGGGAAATATTTACTCTCACTCTTAGTAGTTTGTATAAATCACCACAAAACAGTCAATAAATTGCACACCATACAATCTTAAATATAAATATGAGATTTAACATTTTCTGAAATGCAAACGCTATAAAACATTTGTTGCCCACCTGCTCTGGGAGTGTTAACTGTTTGATTTTCGACTTCATACTGCAGGACCCTGCGTCCGGGAAAGTCTGTCTCTGGCCACGAAGACGAAGACTTGATCTCTGAAATGACATGAGAAATTAATATATCTCTACACCCTTCACAACCAAATGTGTACAGAAGTTGACTTTTATATATGCAAACTGTCACTGCAACAGTCAACAATGTTAATGAAAACATTTACAAATCCATCAGGTAGACCAAAAAAGGCATTTGCGAGCAAGTATGCTTGAGTAAAAACATTCGGCACCAGAAGGCACTTCAAGCTCCACTACGTAAGCGTGCGTCCTGACGCACATGCTGTATAACCAGAACCATTTTGTTTAGTTTTCCCTTGGCAGCAAGAAAACACAACACTGTGGCAAAGCTATGCAGCATCCTGTTCTGTTTTTCAATGCAGCAGAGTTATATGTGACCCTGGAGCACAAAACCAGTCTTAAGTCGCTGGGGTATATTTGTAGCAATAGCCAAAAATACATTGTATGGGTCAAAATGATCGTTTTTTCTTTTATGCCAAAACTCATTAGGATATTAAGTAAAAATCATATTCCATGAAGATATTTTGTTCATTTCTTACCATAAATATATACAAATTAAATTTTTGATTAGTAATATGCATTGCTAAGAACTTCATTTGGACAAATTTAAAGATGATTTTCTCAATATTCAGATTTTTTTGCTTCCTCAGATTCCAGATTTTAAAATAGTTGCATCTCAGCCAAATATTGTCCGATCATAACAAACCATACATCAATGAAATCTTATTTATTCAGCTTTCAGATGATGTATAAAACTCAATTGAAAAAAAAATGACCCTTATGACTGGTTTTGTGCTCCAGGTTCACATATATAATATTGTGAGGACACAGTACCTCAAAGATGAAAATGTTTGTCATACCGACACATTGACTTCCTTTTCCTTGTGTCTCCACACCCATTATGGTCCTTCCTGTTTCATTTGTTAATTCATCCCCATCTGTGTTTGATTTGCTCCTCACCTGATGCTGTTTCCCTAATCACGTTATGTGTTTATAAGTCCTGAGTTTCCCTGAGTTTGGTCCGTCAACTCGTCTGTGTGGTAGTGTATCCTGTGTTCACCATTAAACTCCGTTTTATTTACCTTACCTCTCGTCTCCCGCGTCCTTCCCATTTCATGACCGTTCATCATCTATCTCATCTATAACAACTGAAATCTGAATTTTGGTATTTTGTGAGATCTCCACACCATGTATATTTGTACAGTTTACCTAAAATAAAGCAATATTCTCTGTCATAGTTATTCATCATTGCATTTTGTTGATTTTGCTCAGCAATCTCTGCAGTGAATGGGTGCCGTCAGAATGAGGGTCCAAACTGTGATTCACCCTAATAACCCACAAGTTATGTGTTTATAAGTCTGAGTTTCCCCTGAGTCTTGGTCCGTCAACTCGTCTGTGTGGTAGTGTAATCCTGTGTTCACCATTAAACTCCGTTTTATTTACCTTTACCTAACCTCTCGTCCCCGCACGCCGTGACACGATTTTGCTCAGTTCAATGTACATGCTACATGACACATCTAACTAGAATGAGGTATTTTGGGAGATATGTATATTTGTACAGTTTACCTAAAATAAAGCAATATTCTCTGAAATCATAATTGCATTGCATTTTGTTGATTTTGCTCAGCAATGGGTGCTCTGCAGTGAATGGGTGCCGTCAGAATGAGGGTCCAAACTGCTGATAAAAACATCACAATAACCCACAAGTAATCCAGTCCTTGTGGATAATACTTATTTTCTGAATGTTATCATGCATAAGTTGTTTCGTATTTCGTAGTGCTTGATTCTACTTCGCTGTATGCTGTCCTGTCGATATAATGTTTCTACTAACTATTGTCTGTCGTCATTGTCTACCCTTCCAGTGTTATTTTTTCCTTGTTGCATGTACATTGT
The DNA here is from genome assembly GCA_027422405.1 of Ptychobarbus kaznakovi. Classification (NCBI taxonomy): domain Eukaryota; kingdom Metazoa; phylum Chordata; class Actinopteri; order Cypriniformes; family Cyprinidae; genus Ptychobarbus; species Ptychobarbus kaznakovi. The sequence continues at coordinate 27,891,722 of CM049798.1, read as the reverse complement.
AAAGCATCCTTGAGCCCTGGAAAGGCACTATATAAATACATTTTATTATTATTATATTTATTAAATAAAAGACCACTTAAGTGACATAAAGAAAGACAATTGGATGTTTCTTAACACATTTAAGTACACTTTATAATAGTCACATTAAAAGTTTACTTTAAAGTACATTTTAAGCATTAGTTTTAATAATCATTTGTCGTGCTTTAAAGAAGAGCACTTGCTTTTGATGTGTTAACTAACATACTAAATTACATGTAAAGCACATGCTTATAATTGTATTGTTTTTAAGTGTACTCAATTTCTACTTAAGTGAGTCAAAAAGCACGCTAAAGCTCAGCTAATTGCATTTAATTTGAATTTTAACAATAATATTTGTTTTTATTGCATTTAACATGCAACTGTCAGGATTGTGGACTGTTTTGTGTTTTTTGCTCCCCATGTGTTTCCTGTGACCCAGTTTTTCCCTCATGTTGAATGTTACTTTGATTCCTGGTGTGTCTCGTCGTCTTCTCCAATTATCCTGTGTTTAAAAGCTTCAGTCTTTCTGTTAATGTTTGTCAGGTCTACTTTGTCGTGTGTGTGTGTCTCCAGCCGGTTCCTGTATGTATTACCCTGGATTTGATTATATTAAATACTGTTGAACTTTATTCCTCGCTCCTTCCAGCACAGAGTGTGACAGAAGACCCGACCAATTACAGTTACCTCTACGTCTACCCTTCTTTTTGTTTCCGTTGTGCCCCATGGATCCCCTCGTCCGGCCCAAATTCCTCCTCCTCCTCCTGCGGGAGTAGGGGTACCAATCTCTCGAGGACGATGCACTCTGCTCATTCTATGACGCAAGCCTGAACACCGTGTGCAGAGCGCTGTTGTCCGAAGATGGTCCTCGAGAGGATTTTGTCGCTTCGTGGAGTGGACTCTGGCGAGAATTGGATCACCCCTCACCGTCTCTCATGAGGATGATCTCACCAGATCCACTCCAGACCCAGCGTCCAGCTTCGCCGCCGTTGGTCGGCCCCCTGGAGTCGGCGGCCATCTCTCCTCCATGGCTCCTCCTTCCATCGGCTCCACCGTGGGCTATCATCATGGCTGTGGCCTGGGTCCTGCGGTGCGCCTCCTGCTCCGGCTCCCTCCTGTCTCTTCCCTGGCTCCTCCCTCCTTCGTCACCTCCCTGGTCTGTCTGCAGGCCTCCTCCCGGGTGTCCGGCCTCCTCGTTAGTTCCCGCCCACCCCTCCTGTTTGAATGTTACTACGGTGCGAGGACGCACCTTCCGGGAGGGGGGCGATATGTCCGGATTGGGGACAGTTTTGTGTTTTGCTCCCCATGTGTTTCCTGTGACCCAGTTTTTCCCTCATGTTGATTGTTAATTTGATTCCTGGTGTGTCTCGTCATCTTCCCCAATTATCCTGTGTTTAAAAGCTTCAGTCTTTCTGTTAATGTTTGTCAGGTCTACTTCGTCGTGTGTTTGTCTCCAGCCGGTTCCTGTATGTATTACCCTGGATTTGATTATATTAAATACTGTTGAACTTTATTCCTCGCCTCCTCACTCCTCCCAGCTCAGAGTGTGACAGAAACAAGTGTCCAACAACATTGCATTGTTTGCACTTCAGTATATTATTTCCATAATAAGTACTCTTTTTTTAACAAGGGCTATCATACTTCAATAGAAAATAAGTGAACGTCATGTAGTTTTATTGTTTTTACCTGGTTTGAAAGATTTAAAAAAAGTTAATGTAGTTTTTTTTTTTTTTATTTTAAATGTTGTAACTGATATTCAGTGTTGGGCTAGTTACTCAAAGAATGTAATATATTACTCCTTTCGAGAGTAATTGTTACTTTACTTATTAATTTCTGGCATCTTCCACATAAAATTATTCTATAATGTTCATAACATATTTTTGCCTCATCATTTGACTAAAATCCACATTGTATCGCAGTCAGAAGTTATTACAGACACTCAATAGTGATTAACAATGACATTCAAGTAGAAGTGTTGTATTTATCTCATTAATTGTCATGTGTAGCTTGAAGCTAATTGTATTTTCTCCGTTACCCATATATGATTATACTTCATTATGTATTTTATCAAATCACATAAGTATAAGAAACTGTTTAATGTTCCAAAAATATGTTTAATTATAGTAATATAATGCAGCACATGCTGACCAGAGTAAAGTAAAGCCACAACTAACACAACCGTGTTGAGGTCATCTTTTCCTGATAAAATCAATATAATGCAATATTTCTATCAGAATGTAATCTTTTCCATATTTCAAGTTCGCCTGCTGCACTGGGGATATCACATGCATGTGCGAGTCGAGAAAATTATGAAAATAAAACTAGGAATTATTTGATTGTTGGATTTTAAATCAGCAGGGCTGAGGCATCAAAAGTAACTAAGATGTTTTATGAATGGCAACTGTAATAGTATTGCTGAAATCTTATTAGTAATTAGTTACACTACTAGTTACTGCAAAAAGTAATATTATTACAGTAACTAAGTTACTAGTAACTATAACTGCCCAACACTGCTGATGGACGCAAACACACAGCTGACGTGTTGCTGTATGTCATTGATCATTCTGGTTTATATACGTAAATTCGACTATAGCACTGATGTATAAGTATGTCGCATGATTTTTTCCCAAACTAGTTAAGCATGAACCTCGCCCCACAGCTGATTGCATTGGTCATCTAAATAATGCAGTCAACCTGTCAAAAAAAGCTCATACTCATCACTTAAAAGTTCACACTCACTTAACTGAATCATGCAAATATGTCAAATGTTACTAAGTTGACCAAGAAACAAAATGTTAAAATAATTTTTGTATAATGTCTTGGTTGCCATTGGTTCCTTCAATTATAATATTAACACTCTGTTTACAAACGCAAATAATGTTTGCAAATCCAAAAAAGCCCAAGTTCATATGCAAGGCTCATTTATTTTGAGTGTTTCAAGAGATAAATATTTGATAAATCAGCACCTCTGAGGTTCCCAAAACCACAAAAGTACTGATCTCTTAATATAACAATTATTAAACTATAGGAAGCATATCATTATTGCTTTCACCCTTGGTAGGCGAATTTCTAGAATCAGGTTCTTTTGGACACTTTTCAAACCTTTAATGCAGCATCATAACTTGATTTAGGTATGATACTTTATATGTATTTATTTCATCTCTATTCCTCTAAATAATGAACACTACAGGTACATCAAAAAATTAGAAAATGGTGAAAAAGGTATTTTTTTTCTTGTAACTTATTTCAAAAAGTTAAACTTTCATATGTTTTAGGTTCATTACATGTAAAGTAAAACACTTCAATCGTGTTTTTGTTTTAATTTTGATGATTAGAGCTTACTGCTAATGAAAGTCAAAAATCAGTATCTCAAAATATTAGAATATTTACATTTGAGTTTCAATAAATGACCATCCATAAAGTATAAACCATGGGTATCTCTTGTTATTTGAAAGCACAATAATGGGGAACACTGCTGACTTGGCAATGGTCCAGAAGACGATCATTGACACCCTCCACAAAGAGGGTAAGAAACACAGAGGGTCATTACTGAAAGAGGTGGCTGTTTACAGAGTGCTGTATTAAAGCATATTAAATGCAAAGTTGACTGGAAGGAAGAATTCGGGTAGGAAATGGTGCACAAGCAACAGGAATGACCGCAAGCTTGAGAATACTTTCAAGCAAAGCCGATTCAAACACTTGGGAGAGCTTCACAAGGAGTGAACTGAAGCTGGAGTCAGTTCATCAAGAGTCACCACGCTCAGACATCTTCAGGAAAAGGGCTACCAAGCCACTTCTGAAACAGAAGCATCTTACCTGGGCTAAGGAGAAAAGAACTGGACTGTTGCTCAGTGGTCCAAAGTCCTCTTTTCAGATGAAAGTACATTTTGCATTTCATTTGGAAATTAAGGTCCCAGAGTCTGGAGGAAGAGTGGAGAGGCACATAATCCATGTTGCTTGAAGTCCAGTGTGAAGTTTCATAGTCAGTGATGATTTGGGCTGCCATGTCATCTGCTGGTGTTGGTCCACTGTGTTTCTGAAGTCCACAGTCAATGCAGCCATCTACCAGGAAATTTTATAGCACTTCATGCTTCCTTCTGCTGACAAGCTTTATGGATATGATGATTTCATTTTCCAGCAGGACTTGGCACCTGCCCACACTGCCAAAGGTACCAAAAGCTGGTTCAATGACCATGGTGTTACTGTGCTTGACTGGCCAGCAAACTCACCAGACCTTAACCCATAGAGAGTCTATGAAGATGAGAGACACCAGAACCAACAATGCAGATGACCTGAAGCCCATAAGAATCTATGATGAGAAACACCAGAACCAACAATGCATATGACCTGAAGCCCATAGAGAATCTAGATGAGAGACACCAGAACCAACAATGCAGATGACCTGAAGGCCATAGAGAATCTATGATGAGAGACACCAGAACCAACAATGCAGATGACCTGAAGCCCATAGATAATCTAGATGAGAGACACCAGAACCAACAATGCAGATGACCTGAAGCCATAGAGAATCTAGATGAGAGACACCAGAACCAACAATGCAGATGACCTGAAGCCCATAGAGGAATCTATGATGAGAAGACCAGAACCAACAATGCAGATGACCTGAAGCCCATAGAGAATCTAGATGAGAGACACCAGAACCAAACAATACAGATGACCTGAAGCCCATAGAGAATCTATGATGAGAGACACCAGACCCAACAATGCAGATGACCTGAAGCCCATAGAGAGTCTATGATGAGAGACACCAGAACCAACAATGCAGATGACCTGAAGCCCATAGAGAATCTAGATGAGGGACACCAGAACCAACAATGCAGATGACCTGAAGGTCGCTATCAAAGCAACCTGGGCTTCATTACTCCTGAGCAGTGCCACGGGCTGATCACCTCCATGCCACGCCGCATTGATGCAGTAATTCATGCAAAAGGAGGCCCAACCAAGTATTGAGTGATGAACATACTTTTCAGAAGCCTGACATTTCTGTTTAAAATATCCTTTTTTTATAGATCTTATGTAATATTCTAATTATCTGAGACACTGAATTTGAGGTTTTCATTATCTGTAAGCCATAATCATCAACATTTCAAGAAATAAAGGCGTGACATATTTCACTCTGTGTAATGAATCTATATAATATACAGGGTTCACTTTCTGAAATGAGTGACAAGAAATATTGACCTTTTTCATGATATTCAATTTTTTTGAGATGTACTTGTATATCATATCACCTTCTCTTTCAGCTTATACTGCAAAATCAGAAATATCGAGTTTTTGTTACTCAACACATTGAGCAAGACACTACCAAAGTCATGGGTTTGCATCATAAAGGAAAATATTTATTATATTCTATCCAACGTGGTATTCAACATGTCCATCATACAGCAGTAATTACATGTTAACTGCAATCTGTAGTCTTTACATATACTATAGGTTAAGTGCATGAGAAAACACCATTCAGCGGTGCTGTGACGCAGGTGTGAAGGGGTTTACTAGCAGGAGAAACCAGAAGAAAAATCATGTACAATAGTAATTGCTGCTTTATGAAAACCATTTGTGAACCTGGAGCACAAACACAGTCATAAGTAGCACAGGTATATTATAGCAATAGCCAAAAATACATTGTATGTGTCAAAATTATCGATTTTTCTTTTATGCAAAAAATCATTATGATATTAAGTAAAGATCATGTTCCATGAAGATATTTTGTACATTTTCTACCGTAAATATATCAAAACGTATTTTTGATTAGTAATATGCATTGCTAAGAAGAAAAAAAACTGTCCCCTTTTAGACTTGCACTCTATTAATTTATATCTGCTTGTTTCCTTTATACAAAAAACCCTGAACACTAGCTTCTCTAATCTTTTTGTATTTTATCTATTTGTTTTATTTTTATTTATTATACATTTAACAAAAGCAAAAATGGCCTCTAACACTAGCTTGCTATATTCTTTTTCTATCCTCTCCGTTTTAATTGTATTATGTACGACAAAAAAAAACTTTGCTTGTGTGCTGCATTAAGCTAACTGAGATGTGTCACTTGCGTATCATTGCTCTTTTGTTGATTTTGATTGCTTCTATTGTCCTCATTTGTAAGTGGCCTTGAATAAAAG
>CM049798.1:27759463-27885470 GCA_027422405.1 Ptychobarbus kaznakovi | reverse complement strand
TTCAATTTTATTGTTATTATTTTTTTTTTTGCACTTCCGTTGAGCGGACCTGTTCTGACTACATTTCACTACTGATTATACCCCGTATGATTTGTGTATGTGACAAATAATAAAGAAAACCTTGAACCTTGAATCCATACAGTATACACCATGGTATCTCTTGTTCTTTGAAAGCACAATAATGGCGAGCACTGCTGACTTGGCAATGGTCCAGAAGACTATCATTGACACCCTCCACAAAGAGGGTAAGTCACAGAGGGTCATTACTGAAAGGGGGGCTGTTCAAGGAGTGCTGTATCAAAGCATATTAAATGCAAAGTTGACTGGGAAGAAGAAATTGACCACAAGCTTGATAATACTGTCAAGCAAAGTCGATTCAAACACTTGGGAGAGCTTCACAAGGAGTGAACTGAAGCTGGAGTCAGTGCATCAAGAGTCACCACGCTCAGACATCATCAGGAAAAGGGCTACCAGCCACTTCTGAAACAGAAACATCCTCAGAAGCATCTTACCTGGGCTAAGAAGAAAAATAACTGGACTGTTGCTCAGTGGTCCAAAGTCCTCTTTTCAGATGAAAGTAAATTTAGCATTTAATTTGGAAATCAAGGTCCCAGAGTCTGGAAGAAGAGTGGAGAGACACAGAATCCATGTTGCTTGAAGTCCAGTGTGAAGTTTCCACAGTCAGTGATGATTTGGGCCGCCTTGTCATCTGCTGGTGTTGGTCCACTGTGTTTTCTGAAGTCCACAGTCAACGCAGCCGTCTACCAGGAAATTTTAGAGCACTTCATGCTTCCTTCTGCTGACAAGCTTTATGGAGATGCTGATTTCATTTTCCAGCAGGACTTGGCACCTGCCCACACTGCCAAAGGTACCAAAAGCTGGTTAAATTACCATTGTGTTACTGTGCTTGATTGGCCAGCAAACTCGCCTGACCTGAAGCCCATAGAGAATCTATGATGAGAGACACCAGACCCAACAATGCAGATGACCTGAAGCCCATAGAGAATCTATGATGAGAGACACCAGACCCAACAATGCAGATGACCTGAAGCCCATAGAGAATCTAGATGAGACACCAGACCCAACAATGCAGATGACCTGAAGCCCATAGAGAATCTAGATGAGAGACACCAGACCCAACAATGCAGATGACCTGAAGCCCATAGAGAATCTATGATGAGAGACACCAGACCCAACAATGCAGATGACCTGAAGCCCATAGAGAATCTATGATGAGAGACACCAGACCCAACAATGCAGATGACCTGAAGGCCATATAGAATCTATGATGAGAGACACCAGACCCAACAATGCAGATGACCTGAAGGCCATAGAGAATCTATGATGAGAGACACCAGACCCAACAATACAGATGACCTGAAGCCCATAGAGAATCTATGATGAGAGACACCAGAACCAACAATGCAGATGACCTGAAGCCCATAGAGAATCTATGATGAGAGACACCAGACCCAACAATGCAGATGATCTGAAGCCCATAGAGAGTCTATGATGAGAGACACCAGACCCAACAATGCAGATGATCTGAAGGCCATAGAGAATCTATGATGAGAGACACCAGACCCAACAATGCAGATGATCTGAAGGCCATAGAGAGTCTATGATGAGAGACACCAGACCCAACAATGCAGATGATCTGAAGGCCATAGAGAATCTATGATGAGAGACACCAGACCCAACAATGCAGATGACCTGAACCCCATAGAGAATCTATGATGAGAGACACCAGAACCAACAATGCAGATGACCTGAAGCCCATAGAGTATATATGATGAGAGCACCAGACCCAACAATGCAGATGATCTGAAGCCCATAGAGTATCTATGATGAGAGACACCAGACCCAACAATGCAGATGATCTGAAGCCCATAGAGTATCTATGATGAGAGACACCAGAACCAACAATGCAGATGACCTGAAGCCCATAGAGTTCTATGATGAGAGAACCAGACCCAACAATGCAGATGACCTGAAGCCCATAGAGAATCTATGATGAGAGACACCAGACCCAACAATGCAGATGACCTGAAGGCCATAGAGAATCTATGATGAGAGACACCAGACCCAACAATGCAGATGACCTGAAGGCCGCTATCAAAGCAACCTGGGCTTCATTACACCTTAGCAGTGCCACAGACTGATTGTCTCCATGCCACGCCGCATTGATGCAGTAATTCATGCAAAACGAGGCCCAACCAAGTATTGAGTGCATAGAAATAAACATACTTTTCAGAAACCTGACATTTCTGTTTAAAATATCCTTTTATTATTGATCTTATGTAATATTCTAGTTTTCTGAGACACTGAATTGTAGGTTTCCATTATCTGTAAGCCATAATCATCAAAATGTCAAGAAATAAAGGCTTGAAATATTTCACTCTATGTGTAATGAATCTATATAATATATGGGTTTCACTTTCTGAAATGAGTGACAAAAAGTATTGACCTTTTTCATGATATTCAATTATTTTTTTTAGATGTACCTGTATATCATATCACCTTCTCTTTCAGCTTATACTGCAAAAAAATATCGAGTTTTTGTTACTCAACTCGTCGAGCAAGACACTACCAAAGTCATGGGTTTGCATCATAAAGGAAAATATTTATTATATTCTATCCAATGTGGTATTCAACATGTCCATCATACAGCAGCAATTACATGTTAACTGTAATCTGTAGGCTTTATATATACTATAGGTTAAGTGCATGGGAAAACACCATTCAGCGGTGCTGTGACGCAGGTGTGAAGGGGTTTACTAGCAGGAGAAACCAGAAGAAAAATCCTGTACAATAGTAATAGCTGCTTTATGAAAACCATTTGTGACCCTGGAGCACAAACACAGTCATAAGTAGCACAGGTATATTTATAGCAATAGCCAAAAATACATTGTATTGGTCAAAATTATCGATTTTTCTTTTATGCAAAAAAATCATTAGGATATTAAGTAAAGATCATGTTCCTTGAAGATATTTGGTAAATTTCCTACCGTAAATATATCCAAAACGTTATTTTTGATTAGTAATATGCATTGCTAAGAAGAAAAAAAACTGGCCCATTTTAGATTTGCACTCTATTGATTTACTATCTGCTTGTTTTCTTTATACAAAAAAACTGAACACTAGCTTCTCTAATCTTTTTGTATTTTATCTATTTGTTTTATTTTTATTTATTATACATTTAAAAAAAGCAAAAAAGCCCTCTAACACTAGCTTGCTATATTCTTTTTCTATCCTATCTGTTTTAATTGTATTATGTACGACAAAAAAAACCTTTGCTTGTGTGCTGCGTTAAGCTAACTGAGATGTGTCACTTGCGTATCATTGCTCTTTTGTTGATTTTGATTGCTTCTATTGTCCTCATTTGTAAGTGGCCTTGGATAAAAGCGTCTGTTAATGACTAAATGTAAATGCGATGTAACTTCATTTGAACTTTAAAGGCTATTTGCTCAATATTTAGATGTTTATTTTTTGCACCCTCAGATTCCAGATTTTTAAATAGTTGTATCTCAAATCGTTTTTTTTTTGTTTACCCTTATGACAAGTTTTGTGGTCCAGGGTCACATTTGGCTAAATTTTCAGGCTATTGTCATTTTGAATGTATAAAAAGACCAACAAATATTTAAAATTACTTTATTTTATTTCATTTACGTTTATAAATCAGTATGCTCCTCTTCATTAGGAGCAGCACTGATGTGCAGCCACACAAATGAGATTCTCAAAAAAAATAAATGCATAATGTCACGAACAGAGGGATGACGAAGGGATGATGGTGTGTGTAACACTAATGATTGTTTTGTCTGTGATTGTTCTAACCTGTCAGCTGCAGGACCTGTGCGAGCCACACAACCGCGAGAAGCCCGACTCCACAGCAGCAGAAGCGCCTGGCGCTCCGTATCACCGGCTTCATCCCGCTCCGTCTGCTCCGCGCCTCGGACTCAGAACATGATCCTCCTGTTATAAGGCGGGACTGATAACTACCCTCTAACTAAACTAAACTTTTAGGTTGCCTTGTTTTTCTTCATCACAGTCAACACTGCGCTGTTGCGAACGGTGTAGACGCATCGTTCCGCTGAGCTGTTTTGGGTGCGCGGGTATCATCTGCTTCGAAGCGCGCAAATGCGCTCACATGCCATTGGATTCGGAGCGGTCGTTGTAAATGGTACCCTCTTTCTGTCTCTCTCTCATATACAAATCACACCGCTGCCACTTGAGGGCGGCTCTTGCCAATAGTCGTGCTGTAATCGTGGACGACCAATAAGAAAACACTAGGAGGTGAAAGACTCAACCTCGTACAGTCCCTATTGCTCAAATCTCTGAGTTTGAGTACGGAGCGGCAGCGAAAATATATATGGAATATTACATATATGTATGTATGTATGTATGTATATATATATATATATATATATATGCATACACACACACACAACGTACATGCTACACACACACACACACACACACACACACACACACACACACACACACACACCACACACACACACACACACACACACACACACACACACACACACACACACACACACACACACACACACACACACACACACACACCACACACACACACACACACACACACACACACACACACACATATACACACACACACATATAGGGCTGTCAAACGATTAATCGCATCCAAAATAAAAGTTTTGTTTACACAATATATGTAGGTGTACTGTGTATACATGCATGTATATATTTCTGAAAATAGGTTATGTTTATATATTAAATATATTTATTTATAATATAAATATAGACATGTGAATTCATGGAAATATTTTCAAAATATATACTGCATGTGTGTGTATTTATGTATACATAATAAATATACACATATCACACACATATATTTTGGAAACTAAAACTTTTATTTTGTATGCGATTAATCGCAATTAATGTTTGACAGCACTAATAATACACACGTGCGCGCACACACACACATGTTGGTTTTTAATGGTTAACGGGGACTCTCTATATGCGTAATGGTTTTATACTGTACAAACCGTATTTTCTATCGCCCTACACCTAAACGTACCCCTTACAGGAAACTTTGTGCATTTTTACTTTCTCAAAAAAAAAACCTCATTCTGTATGATTTATAAGCCTTATGAATTATCGGGACACTGAAATTGTCCTCATAAATCACATTCTCCTTGTAATACCTGTGTCATGATACAAATTTGTGTCCTCATAAACCACACACATACCATGGAAAAATTAATTATTCAATTAATTACTCAATTGTGTATTTCAAATCTCTTGTAATAATGCTTTAAAGGTTTTAAGAATCTTTTGTTGTGCTTTAAAGAAGTGAACTTATTTTGGTGAACATACATTTTGATTTTGAACATACTAAAGCACATGTAAAGTACTTGCTATTTCATTTAAAGTAAATAGAGTTATAATTTCTAAACTACAACATCATCATTACAAATGAGTAATTACAAATACAGTAGCTATATTAAAATACATGACACACGAGTTTCAATTGAAATTATATTTAAGTACATTTTAGTTTATCATTAATGCTTGCCAGTAAAAATTCAGTAGAACTTTAACCAGATATTATAAAAAATATATAAGTTATTGTGAAATTACATATAAAGATATACTTCAGTTCTACTTAAGTGGGTAAAACATTTTTTTGTGTTACTTATATTGATTTCTTTGATTTATTAAAATTAAGAACAGTTTCTTACTTGAAGTCTCCTGCGTCCTTGCCGCTACACACACACATCGTGACAGATGACCCCTTCGCAGAAGGATGACTGCAGCTGAGGACGTGCTGTGGGGTTTGCGGCAGGCTGGTCGGAGGTTTGAACGGTATGTGGATAATTTCATAGAGCGTATTGAGCTTGTCCTTTTCCCTCCCGCACGAAAACGCTGGATCTCCCCAGCTCACCCCACACCGAGAACCTCCAACGGCTTGGACCGCCTGCCCAAATCCAAACACCCCCTGATCCTCTGGAGCTCCAGCAGTGTCCTCAGTCCCGAGTCGCCGCCCGTGGCTCATTCAAGCCCGCCATTCGCAGGAAATCCAGGCCGCTGTCTGTAGACTTGCGAACAAGAGAAGGAAGGCACCAGACGGTGTGACACCAGCCTGTCTAAAAACCTGTGCTGCCCAGCTGGCCCCGCATCTTCACACAAATCTTCAATAGATCTCTAGAGTTGTGTGAAGTCCCTGCCTGCTTCAAACGCTCCACCATCATCCCCGTCCCAAAGAAACCCAAGATAACAGGACTTAACGACTACAGACCTGTGGCACTAACATCTGTCGTCGTGAAGTCATTCGAAAAACTGGTTTTGGCTTATCTGAAGGACATCACTGGACCCTTACTGGAGCCCTGCAGTTTGCTTACCGAGCAAACAGGTCTGTGGATGATGCAGTCAACATGGGACTGCATTACATCCTGCAGCATCTGGACAAATCAGGGACTTATGTGAGGATCCTGTTTGTGGACTTTAGTTCGGCCTTCAACACCATCATCCCAACACTCCTCCAGACCAAACTAACCCAGCTCTCTGTCCCTAGCTCTATCTGTCAGTGGATCACCAGCTTTCTGACAGATAGGCAGCAGCTAGTGAGACTGGGGAGATTCATGTCAAACAGCCGCTCCACTAACACTGGTGCCCCTCAGGGATGTGTTCTCTCCCCACTGCTCTTCTCCCTGTACACCAACGACTGCACATCTAAAGACCCCTCTGACTAGCTCCTGAAGTTCGCAGATTACACTACAGTCATCGGTCTCATCCAGGACGGTGACGAGTCTGCTTACAGACAGGAGGTTAAAGAGCTGGCTGTCTGGTGCACTCTTAACAACCTGGAGCTGAACACACTCAAAACAGTGGATACGATCATGGACTTCAGGAGAAACCCCCCTGCACTCTCCCCACTCACCATCATAGACAGCACTGTGGCTGCAGTGGAGTCATTCAAGTTCCTGGGATCCATAAACTCCCAGGATCTGAAGTGGGACACTCACATCGACTCTGTTGTAAAAAAGGTCCAACAAAGGTTGTACTTCCTTCGCCAGCTGAGGAAGTTTAACCTGCCACAGGAGCTGCTGAAACAGTTCTACTCAGCTGTCATCGAGTCTGTTCTGTGCCCATAAATAACTGTCTGGTTTGGTTCAGCCACAAATTCAGACATCAGAAGACTACAGAGAACGGTTTTGTTGTGTATTGGTGTGACGTCATCACGTAGGATGGGGAGAGTAAAGATGATGGCAAGTTCAATCAGGCGTCTGTGTGGTTTGATCCGATATAAACAGTGAGTTTATAACAATGGCGACGAGGATGCTACAGCAAAGACTGACTCGTTAGTTAAATCTGAAAGTACACGTGCATCACTATGTAATGAAGTTTACTTGAATGAAGAATGAATGAATGAATGAATGACATTTATATAGCGCCTTTTGTGTATTGTTACACCAAAGCTTTTAATGTGGGGGGTCTCATCAACCACACCAGTGTGCAGCATCCACTTGGTTGATGCGACGGGTGCCACAGGGACACGGCGAGTGCGTCAACAACACCAGACAGGTGGAGAGGAGAGAGCATAGGACACAAGTGGGATGGGGATATGAGGAGTTTATTTCAGCTAATTAAAAAGTTTAGCTTCGAGATAGGCGGCGCGCGTCAGAAATGGATGCTTCAATCCCCAAATTTGACTGCTACAGTGATCCAGCCACGTTAGGTCCGCGGTGGACAAGATGGTTATATGCTTTTGAACTCTTTGCCGATGGGAAAGGTTTGATCCTGACTGACAATGCATCTGTTGCTACAAAACAAAGAAGGAGAGCCCTGCTTTTACATCATGCTGGGACAGACGTGCAGGATATTTTCTCCACACTTGCTGACACAGGAGGGCCAACGGACTATGAGCAAGCAGTGACAGCACTAAACGCATACTTTGTGCCTCAGGTAAATGCGGCGTTTGCAAGACAGACATTTTATCAACTCAAGCACAAAGCGGAACAGACCGTGCAACAGTTTGTCACATGTTTAAGGCAATCGGCCAAGGATTGTGACTTTGGAGCTGATAAAGACAATCAAATACGGGATGCTGTTTTAAGCCGATGCAATTCTGAATATGTGCGTAGAAAGCTGCTGGAAGAAGGCGCTGATTTGACGCTTGCTCGCACCCTTGAAATTGCAGCGCAGTGTGAACGTGTTGAACTGCAGATGGCAGCGTTGCACGTCTCTCCAGACTCTGAGATAAAAGAGACGGTGAGCCTTGTGTCCAAAAAAGGAGCGAGAGATCAGAAAAAACGTATGCAAAATAGTAAAGGAGGAACATATTCGGATAAGACGTGTTACAGATGCGGACAGACAGGTCATTTTGCGAAAGATTATAAATGCCCCGCACGTGGAAAATCATGCAGGAGATGCAATGGGAAAGATAATTTTGCAAAAATGTGTAAAAAAAAGACAGTTCAAAACAGACAATAAAAAGAGTTGACTCGGAAGAAAAAAATCAAGAATTTGCATTAGTTACTAAAGCACATGTAAAGTACTTGCTATTTCATTTAAAGTAAATAGAGTTATAAATTTCAACTACAAGGACAACATTCAACTACAACATCATCATTACAAATGAGTAATTACAATACAGTAGCTATATTAAAATACATGACGCATGAGTTTCAATTGAAATTATATTTAAGTACATTTTAGTTTATCATTAATGCTTGCCAGTAAAAATTCAGTAGAACTTTAACCAGATATTATAAAAAAAATATATAAGTTATTGTGAAATTACATATTAAGATATACTTCAGTTCTACTTAAGTGGGTAAAAAATTTGTTTGTGTTACTTATATTGATTTCTTTGTTTTATCAAAATTAAGAACAGTTTCTTACTTGAAGTCTCCTGGGTCCTTGCCGCTACACACACAAATCGTGACAGATGACCTAAATAAAAAGATACAAATATAAATATGAATAAAAAGATTTGACTCGGAAGAAAAAAATCAAGAATTTGCATTTGTTGTAAAAGAAGAGAGCAATATGGACAGAATAACTTTCTCAGTAGGGGCATCAAACTACCAATGTTAGTTGACTCGGGAGCAACAAGCAACATAGTAGATGAAAGAACATGGGAAATGCTAAAAGAAAAGAAGATCAAATGCGGTTCAGCCAGGTCAGACAAGAAACTGTATGCATACTCGTCAAGTGAACCCTTGCCAGTGAAAGGAACTTTCTGGTGTGAGGTAGGAATTGGAAAACGCATCACAACGGCGGAGTTTACAGTTATTTGTGGGTATGGGGAGCCACTGCTCGGAAAGGACACAGCAGTTAAATTAGGAGTGCTGAGGATTGGGGCTAACGTTGCAGCAGTGAGTGATTTGAAGTCCATGATTCAACAGCAATACCCCAAATTGTTCAACGGAGTAGGCAGATTGAACACAAAACAAATCAGCCTGCATATAGACCGCACAGTGACACCAGTTGCACAGCCCCTGAGGCGCGTCCCATTCCACCTCAGAGAGGCTGTTGAGAAAAAAATAAGTGAACTGCTTAACATGGACATTATTGAGAAAGTTGATGGAGCAACTCCTTGGGTAAACCCAGTTGTCATTGTGCCCAAAGCGAATGCAGAAATAAGGATGTGCTTAGACATGAGGCAGGCGAATGCTGCAATCATTCGTGGGAGGTTTCCAATTCCCACAGTGGATGAACTGTTACAGGGAATGAATGGATCAGCCATATTCAGCAAACTAGACCTGAAGTGGGGGTACCATCAGTTAGAGTTGACCCCTGAGTCAAGAGACATCACAACCTTTGCCGTTCATAATGGTATATATAGGTTCAAAAGATTTATATTTGGAGTTTCCTCTGCAAGTGAGCAGTACCAACACGAAATAGCAGCGGTTCTGGCTGGCATTGAAGGTGTAGAGAACATATCCGATGACATAATCATCCATGCACCTGACAAAGAGTCTCATGATGAAAGATTGCATGCAGTACTAAGGAGACTGGAAAACTGTGACTTGACTCTAAATGCAGAGAAGTGCCAGTTTAACATGGACAAGTTAGTGTTTATGGGCATGCTGTTGTCAGAGAAAGGCATTGGCCCTACAGCAGAAAGAGTGAGAGCAGTCGTGGAGGCAAGGGAACCTGAAAATGCATCAGAGGTGAGAAGTTTTCTCGGTTTAGCTGGCTATAGCAGCCGTTTCATTCCTCAATTTGCATGTATCTCAGAACCTCTGCGCAGACTGACAAGGAAGGACGCCAAATTTCATTTTGGGACTGAGCAAAAGAAAGCGTTCAAAATTCTCAAAGATAAGTTGGCTGAAGCCACAACACTGGCATATTTCGACAAGGATGCTCCAACGAAAGTCATTGCTGATGCTGGACCAAAGGGCATCGGAGCAGTACTAGTGCAGGACCAAAGAGGAGAGGTGTTCCTGTGTGGCTCAGTGGTTAGAGCATTGCGTTAGCAGCGCAAAAGGTTGTGGGTTCGATTCCCAGGGAACACAAATACTGATTAAAAATGTATAACCTGAATGCAATTGTAAGTCACTTTGGATAAAAGCATCTGCTAAATGCATAAATGTAAATGGTTCCTGTCTGCTATGTGAGTAGGAGCTTGACAGAATGTGAACAGAGATATTCGCAAACAGAGCGCGAAGCACTTGCGCTGGTGTGGGCATGTGAACGACTGCACCCATACGTGTATGGTTGGAAGTTTGATCTGGTCACAGACCACAAGGCATTAGAGGCAATTTACAGCCCTCGTTCAAAACCATGTGCACGAATCGAAAGGTGGGTCTTGAGATTACAGCCCTATGATTTTCGGGTGATTCATATACCCGGAACACACAACATTGCAGATCCTTTGCCATGCCTGCTGAGGCCATCAGCCAAAGGGGCGACCCATGCACATAAAGCAGAGGAATATGCGAGATTCATAGCTGTTTGCATGACACCAAGCGCACTGACCACCAAAGAAGTTGAGCAAATCTCAGCAAATTATGTGGAATTACAGAGACTGAAAACTGCCATTCAAACAGGTTGTTTCGATGACTGCCCTGCATACAGACATATTGCAGGTGAGCTATGTGTCATTGGCCAAATAATACTCAGAGGGACAAGAATTGTTTTGCCACAGTCGCTGCGTGGAAGAGCGTTACAGTTGGCTCATGAGGGTCATCTTGGTGTAATAGGAACAAAACAACACCTGAGAACAAAGGTTTGGTGGTCCGGAATGGACAGGGCCGCAGAAAGGTTTGTGAGGGCGTGTCATGGTTGTCAGCTGGTAGCGAGACCAGATGTTCCAGAACCACTGTCACCCACAGTGATGCCTGAAGGGCCATGGCAAAACTTAGCCACAGACTTGCTTGGTCCTTTACCCGATGGACATTCAATCCTGGTCGTTGTTGACTATTACAGTAGGTACTATGAATACGCAATCCTCAAATCCACAACTGCAGAAAAAGTGATTGACAGTTTGGAGGACATTTTCAGTCGGCATGGACTTCCCTTAACAATCAGGTCAGATTGTGGGCCGCAATTCAAGTCCCGTCAGTTTCAAATGTTTTGTCAGGAAAACGGAATCCACCACATTAAAACAACCCCAAAGTGGGCGCAAGCAAATGGGGAAGTGGAAAGACAAAATGCATCACTGATGAAACGAGTACAGATTGCCCAAGCTGAAGGCCACTGGAAAAGAGAGCTACGCAAGTATGTGACTGTCTGTGGAGTGTGTATGGATCTGTAGTCACATACTTGCGTAGCTCTCTTTTACACAGCTTGGGCTACTGTACTCGTTTCATCAGTGATGCAGTCTTTCCTCACAAAAGCCAGCAGAACTTCTTTTCAGAGGAAGATAAGAGGAAAGTTACCAGACATTGCAACACCCCACAGTGACCTGGAAGCTCGGGACAGGGATGCAGAGCAAAAAGGAAAAGCCAAAATATATGCAGACAACAGACGGAATGCTAAGACATCTGACATAGAGGTTGGAGATCGAGTGCTTGTGAGGCAAGACAAAACAGACAAGTTCACAACAACATTTCACAGTACACCTCACAAAGTCATACACAGAGAAGGTAACAGTGTTATTGTTCAGTCACCCACTGGAGCGAAATATACTCGGAACACAACATTTGTCAAGAAGTTCCATTCAATGGAAACACCAACAGTGATTCATGATATGAAATGTGCTCAAGAGCCAAGTTCAGATGGGGAACAAAAAGGAATCGCAGAGGAATGCAAAACGAACTGTGAAACAATTCAGAGAGAGGAACAAACCCCTAAATCATGCAGGCCTCAGCGACAAATCAAATTGCCTGAAAGACTTGGAGACTATGTTATTGAGTAATGAGATTCAAATGCTGAAAAAAAGAGAGGACTCTTAAGTTTAATGTGTTCTAAGGACGTTAAAGGTTATGTAAGTTGAAAAAAAAAGAGGTCCCAAATGAGTTATGTCATAGTTCAATTTATTTGTTTTAAAAGCATTGGGGATGTTCTATGAAGTTGTAAGAGCTGATAAAAAAAAGTTGTTACATGTCAAATGTGAATGAGAACGTGTTAGATAGGATAAGTTCATATTCAAGTAGAGGGGGGATGTTGTGTATTGGTGTGACGTCATCACGTAGGATGGGGAGAGTAAAGATGATGGCAAGTTCAATCAGGCATCTGTGTGGTTTGATCCGATATAAACAGTGAGTTTATAACAGGTTTGGTGTGCTGAAAGGATTATTGGTGCTCCCCTGACCACCCTCCAAGAGTTGTATACATCCAGAGGGAGGAAAAGCGCTCAGAAAATCACTCTGGATCCCTCACATCCAAGTCATCCCCTTTTTAACCTTATATGTATGTGTTACCACCTCCATCCTAGCACATCCCTGCATCTCATTCTATTCCATTGCATTCCATCATCTATAGCACAACTCTACATACAATTTATTTATTTTTCAATTTGTGTCTATTTATATTTACATATGTGTATTTTTTATTCTCATCTTATTTTTATTGTCTGTGTGTCGTAGTTGTCTCTGTGTACTGGAAGCTTATGTCACTAAAACAAATTCCTTGTATGCGCAAGCATACTTGGCAATAAAGCTCTTTCTGATTCTGAAAGAAATACTATGGAAGTCAATGGGGAATATCAACTGTTTGATTAGCATTCTTCAAAATATCCTCTTTTATGTTCAACATAAGAAAGAAACTCATACGGGTTTGGAAGGAAATTAGGGTGCATAAATGATGAGACAATTTTCATTTTTGAACTATTCCTTTAAGTTCTTGACTAATTGCATTTAGGATAAATTTGAACTAAAGCATTTTCATTTAATTGCTATGTTCTAAAAAAATAATTTTATTGCTATGATATATAATTGTCTGAAAACATACATTCAGTTCAGACCTAAGCATACACTTCTGAAGTATACTATTATTAATCTTAAAGCATATTAAAAAAGAAGTGTACATATTTTACAAGAGTGTCCTACCAGCAGGTGTAGCCCAAACTTTGACTGGTACTGTATAACTATATTTGTGTGAGGCAATAGCTTTCACATGTTCAAAATATTGCTAATACCTTTAGGAATCCTTATATCTTTGCGGCTGCCACCTTCATTTAGTTTATGCATATACAAATTTGTTACAACAATGATAGACTGGAGAGCTAGTGGCCAATTAACATTATTAAGAAAATTGAAACCAAACTGTCAAATGCACTACTAGCATATGTCCTTAAAGATTATTGACATAGAAAAAAACCTGATAATTTTCACCACCAGGTGGAGATGTTTACTGTGTGTATTTGCTCATGGCGTACTTCAACTCCTCACTGAAGAATGTATGTGACAAGATATGTGATATTTTGGTCAAATATTTTTTTTACGGTTTGATCATGAAACCAAGTGAAGACACACGGTATTATCTCCATGCCAAAATACACACTCACGTGATTAATTTTCCATTGTGCAGTGAAAAAGACCAGACAACACAACCAATCAACATTGTCACTCTAAAAATGGTTGAGTAATGTTTTGATCTAAAACACTGTAGAGCTTTAGTTCCCTCAATTATGGAGAAACCAACTCTAGTATTTCCAGAGCACTGGTGCCTCAAACCCGATAAGCCACAACTTCAGCATGATGTCAGAGACATGTTTCTCTTCCACGTTCTGGAAGATATCACACAGTACACTCTAGCCAAAATAAAAGACAAAACCAAGAGTATGCCACAGAGAATGCCTTTGAATGCACAGTGTTTAGACAAGGTCTCTAAAGTTGGCCAGTTTGCATCCAGTTCCAAGGTGTACCACTACAGAGCAGCAAAATATATTTCAGCCATTATAACTTGCATCTCTGCAAAACATCTCGACCTGGTATGGTGTTATGGTTCTGTTCTGGGCAAAAACACCCTGCCCATCCATGCAGCCTAGCATAGATAAGACCAGACATAGCAGTGATAACCCCCTTAGGGTCAACAGAACAGAAGCAAATGTAGCAGATACCATTAACCTCTTTAATTACATTTTAGTGTAACAACATAATTCAAGATAAAGGAGTCTGAATTCAACACGGAAAAACAGAAGGACAAGTCCTGACTGTGGACGAAAGGAGGAGCTGGGGATGGAGGGGGGTAATTAGTTCCTGATGAAAGCGATAAAGCAACATTTTCCTATAGACATGGATCAGCTGATTCAAGCTAGACTTACGTGACCTGCCAGAACTAACTCTATGCTTGATTTATGGGGCAGTTCATGTTCAATTATTTTTGCAAATTTTTAATTTTGTATGTTATTAATGTGAGACTGGCAAGTAGTTTTTGAGATTTCAGAATTTCCTCATTCAAGCAGATAGGGCTTGGTCTTGGATTCCTGAAATAACAAATATGGCCCCCAAATGAAATAGCTTGGAATAACTGTATGTTTCCTGATGCCATTTATGGTCAGTGAACGAGCGACGCCTGGTTGTTTCATCACAATGACGTTTTCCAAAACCTTCACTCTCGCAGCACCTCTTTGGTGGAACGAGCTGCCAATCTCTACTTCTATACTTAGCAAATAAGAACTTATGATGTCCCTCAAAAACAGGAAGCTCAGGAGAGACAGGAAGCTCAGAACATCTGGGGATGAACTCATGGCCGTGACAGGAAGCACAGGAAACTCATGGATGTCGGACAGTGGGAGGGCTTCGCTGCAGGGCTCAGACTGGGCTCTGGTGGGTGTTCACTGATGTTAATGATGACAAACCTGGGACTGTAGCAAGGATGCCTGTCCCTCTTTCCTCCTCCTTCCTTTAGTGGTCCGTGGGTGGTGCGTGCTGCCTCCAGATAGAGGTGCCGTCTCCGTGAAGTGAGAGCGGATCTTGTACAGTACATCCACAGTGAATGACTCAGAATCAGGGGCAAAATCAATGAAACTTTAAGTACACTCAATTTGGTCTCAAGGCATGCTTGTTAAGTCCATGCTTAAAAATATCTCTGAGAGTAGTTTTATTGAAGTCAACAACATTCAGTGTTCAATTCACATAGAGACGTAAAGAAATAAATACACACACTCGATTTAAATATAAATTATAAGAGCTATATTTAGGGTTCTGTATATTTTTTATATCTGTGTCCGTAACATTGTAATGTAAAGTGACCAGATTTCTCAAATGGACATTTCCTAGTTTAGCGGTCAAAAAACATTGACATTTCACTGATTGTTTTATCTATGAATTAAAAAAACAGTGACAATAATTTTCGCAACAATTGCTATTCATTATTATTAGAACTAATGATTGTAATGATTATATTATATTCTTATAATGATGCCTTGAGCGTTTTAATACAAGTCTCCAAATATCACACTATGAAAAATAGTAGACCTAACCATTGCCAACAGCAATTATATCAAAGCAGCATTATAACAAAATGACGACATTTCAAAAACACATCAAAAAATATAAATTTAACATATATTTTCAGACTTTTTCTTATCACAAACTGTGAATATAGCTACTGTTTCAAGTACTTTTTTAATCCATTATTTGCTATTGGAAATTGGATCAATAAAAATAAATAGAAATAAATGGAATGAGCAATAAAATAAATGTAAATTAAACATAAATAAATGGAAATCAATGGAAATTAGATTTGTTTTATGTGCATTCTACCAATTCAATAGTTGAACTACTTTAGTTAAATTGAATATTATTAATATCAGAGGTAAAAACTCTGTTACTTGAGTGAAAGTACAGATACTGCTGGTCAAATATTACTCCATTGCAAGTGAAAGTTGCAAAGACAGATTTTTACTTAAAGTACAGAAGTACTTGCTTTTAAAAGAACTTAAGTATCAAACGTAAATTTATTTTTTGTATGTCAATGTACTGTTTTATTATTGTTGTATGTAATACTTGCGATGCCTTATGCCTCTAAAGCAGCTTAAAATACATTGCACCTACTAAATACACTAACTCGCTTGTAGTATATATTTGGAATAAAGAGCTTTTAGAATGTTAAAAACCTACAGACTGCATACAGACTGACAAGAGAGAAAAACACCAAACCTGCTTTAAAACCCAGCAACACAACTGTAGCTGTATAACTTTAC
This sequence comes from Ptychobarbus kaznakovi, assembly GCA_027422405.1. NCBI lineage: Eukaryota > Metazoa > Chordata > Actinopteri > Cypriniformes > Cyprinidae > Ptychobarbus > Ptychobarbus kaznakovi. The sequence goes on along the minus strand of CM049798.1, from coordinate 27,868,873 downwards.
TTCAGCAACACTGCTTTAATAAAAAAGCAAAACAGCCACAGGTTTATTTGACATCAAAACAAACATTGAAAAATGCCCTCTAATCGCTCTCGCTGTGCTTTAATGTCATGCAAAGAAGGGTTTGTGCAGCACTGCTTCATGACAAACACCTATTTGCTTTGTTAGGAGACACGCAACAGTTCTTCTGTGGCTTTACAGGTGATATTTATAACTGGCCAGTGTTCAAAAAATGCTGGGAAATCACTTCACGTAACCCTACAAGAGTGATTACTTACAGCCTATTAGTAATCACTCGTGTAAGGTTATCCGAAGTCTAAAAAAGTCAAGTTTTAGGAAGAAAAAAATCACCCACTGACTTTCAAAGCTGCTACAAAGTAACGACTTTCTACTTCGAGGACCTTGATAGAAATGTATTGGAGTGAAAGTACAATCTTTCAAATATAGTGAAGTTAAAGTTATACGTTTCCAGAAAAAATAATACTCAAATACAGATACTTAAAAAGTGTACTTAAGTACAGTAATCAAGTAAATGTAGCCTACTTCCGTCGACCTAATAGTTTAGGATACATTTACATTTAGTCACTTAACAGATGCTTTTTTCCAAAGCGACTTGCAAATGAGGACACTGGAAGCAATCAAAATCAACATAATATTATAATATTAATATTATTTATACTTATCGACATGTACTTTCACCCACATGCTATAGCTAAGATGTGTGTGTAGGAATTACTGCGTGACGGTGGAACTTTAAATAACGTTTAAAGCAATCCCGCACCGTTCAGACCCAGTTATACAGTAAATAAAAACAGTATTACTGTAATTTAAAATGAGTAGTCTGTATGTTTATACCTTGAAACTGATAAATTGGTGATTACTGCGAGACGGTGGAACTTTAAAATAACGTTTAAAGCAATCCCGCACCGTTCAGACCCAGTTATACAGTAAATAAAAACAGTATTACTGTAATTTAAAATGAGTAGTTTGTATGTTTCTACCTTGAAACTGATAAATTGGTGATTACTTCGGTGGAACTTTAATAATGTTTAAAGCAATCCCGCACCGTTCAGACCCAGTTATACAGTAAATAAAAACAGTATTACTGTAATTTAAAATGAGTAGTTTGTATGTTTCTACCTTGAAACTGATAAATTGGTGATTACTGCGAGACGGTGGAACTTTAAAATAATGTTTAAAGCAATCCCGCACCGTTCAGACCCAGTTATACAGTAAATAAAAACAGTATTACTGTAATTTAAAATGAGTAGTTTGTATGTTTCTACCTTGAAACTGATAAATTGGTGATTACTGCTTGACGGTGAACTTTTAATAACGTTTAAAGCAATCCGCACCGTTCAGACCCAGTTATACAGTAAATAAAAACAGTATTACTGTAATTTAAAATGAGTAGTTTGTATGTTTCAACATTGAAACTGATAAATTGGTGATTACTGCGTGACGGTGGAACTTTTAATAACGTTTAAAGCAATCCCGCACCGTTCAGACCCAGTTATACAGTAAATAAAAACAGTATTACTGTAATTTAAAATGAGTAGTTTGTATGTTTCTACATTGAAACTGATAAATTGATGATTAATAGCACTCTTCCCTGGTCCATGTCAAGTTCTTCATGGCATAAGTTTTGGCTACTGATTAACCAGTGTAGCTCTCAGCGCCTCCTGTTGGAGGAAATTATCACTACACGATTGCTCGGGTACACAGGCAGTTAAGTCAGGCATTATCTTTTACCAATAAATTAACCCCTTTGACTATACACAATTTAAGTAATATTACAAGTTAAATACACCACAAAAGGTTAGTTCACCCAAAAAATAAAGTGGCATGTTCGCATTTACCACAGTAAATACATTTGACTTATCCTGCAGTGTGTAAAAATACAGTAAATGTTCATCAAAGTATGATAAATGACATATTTCTGACACCAGCTCATACGGAAACAAGTTCAGTTTTTATTGCCAGGATCCCTCAGGTTCACAATACTTGATCAATCCCTATTAGTTAAAAGAAACAAGTACAGCTCCGGTGATCACCATACCATTTCTTTGTATGTTTTGACTGGACGGCATATTCCTGTCGGTCCAGTCATAATTCTTTCTGGATATCAGAGACCAGTGTGCATAGTGTGTGGGTTTGTGGTTTACCATACACATACATTTTTAGTTTCATGTGACAATACCTGTTTATAAAAGTGCCTGCTAGTGATTCTGTTTTGGGAGCTGATCATTTATGGGATTGGTAGATATACCATTGGCAGATTTGGCAATTTAGAACAGTCATTGACATAACTACTAATAGGGACTAAGCTTAATCTGTAAATCTGTCCTCGGGCATGACATGGCTAGCAACATGACATAAAAAAGAGCAACACAGCTAAGAATGATTGCTAACAAAGTGGAAAATGCACATTCTTAGGAGTGGTTTGGATTGTTAGTAAAAATGTTAAATGCACATAAGTCTGCAAATGCCACAGTTGTAGCGGAACGACGCGAAATTTGGCACCACAACAAAGCACTCGCATTTTTCCAAGTTTATATCTGCATGATTTCTTGAAGTGGCTGTGGCTTTGCTCCAGTGACAGCAGGCCGTACTTTAAAAGACCTTACAGATGTTTCAGTGCATAATTATAAGCATCACATTTAAAACAAAAGACCAACATATTGTAAACAACAGTAAAACTGAATTGTAACACATAAATCAATGGGCATTACTATAGGATGAAAAGCATTTATGGCTTCATAAAACACCATACCATAAAAAAGACAGGGGTTGGTTTGACATACACAACATGTCAATTGAAAATACATTTCATCACAAACGTGTTTGAAAGTAATTTAGTCTAAATGCATATGTTTTTCTGCAGATGAAGCGTCCTGATCTTAATACATAACGCAGGTTATTTTTAACTGGAAAACACTTGGGTCGCCACAGCAGTCCAAGAGTTAACATTTCAGTATCGAACAAAAGGTAAATTCACAATACAGCTTTAACCATAAAAATAATGATAAAACCGTCAAGAACATGAAAAGATGGAATGTCACACATAATTTCCAAGCAGCCACGACTGAGTTCCTTTCCAGTGTAATTTCAGTAGTTTTCCACTACATTAAATGTCTTAACGATTGATATTATTCCAGTAAAACAAAATATGACCTGCTATCATGTCATGCCTTAATATTCTTACAATAAAAAAACACATTCATTGGCTCACAATTTTGCATCCCTTCCAGTTCAAATATACATATCTAGCAATAACATCCACATTTTCAAGATTAATAAGTTATGACATTTTTATAAATACATACACAGATACAGAAGGTGGCTTAGAAATTGCTTGTCGCACTCTCGTGCTTTCACAGCCTCCTACGATCTAAAAGACTATGTTGCACACAGATGAACAGGAAGTAGTTCTTTAACATTGCTCAAATCCCACAAAATGCATCAACGATTGCATCAATGTACTTCCTGTCTCTCTGCATTCATCAAATTCAACACATCCTCCACTAATGCAACAACTAACCTCCAGTTCCATCTGGATACAGATTTACACACATCAGAGGGAAGTAACACTTATTTTGGAGAGGAATAAAGATATAGATTTATAATTGTATGGTAATATGTCAGATTCTGCTGGTACCAGGTTATCACAGTGACATTTGAAGGGGACAGTAATGCTGAAGGATGGTTATGTGACATTTCGTTTCCCTTTGCGCTGGTGCCATGCGTTCGAGTGTGTGCAGGCAAGAGTCCCGCAGTCACTTTGCTCTTCTACTCATCACATTATCAGTGCACCTTTAGGTGAGGTAAAGAGTGATATTCGGGTGCAACATGGAAAATAAAAGACAAAATAGCAGTTTTATAAACATGTGCTGTCTCACTCTAGGCAATTTGTGTGAGAACAAAGTAGAAATGGTCTGGCTGCAATCTTTATCAATAGAAATGCTCTATTTTAAGTCATGCTTTCCTTAGTAACTTAACACTAAGAATGGTTTTCTTCTCAAATCAAATCTTCAAGCAGGCGTCTGCAAGGCTCGTTCAGATTCAGTGGGATCAGGCATAAGGCTTCATACCAACAAAAAAGGAGAAAGACATTTCAAAGATCACTTTGTCCCATTACTAACATCCAAACTGTGAAAAGGCATGAAATGAGAATTTTGTCTCTGATAGGTGTCATAAACTATACAAAGACCAGTTAATTATTCCAGTGCTGAAATATGATGCATGAATTCTGAATTCAAGTGGCTATTTAAAGCAGGAATTAATTTTCACCTCAAATAGTCAGTGCTAAAATAAGAAACATTACAGGTTCAAGTCAATCACCATAGAAAATAATTTCGACTTGTCTGGCATGTTGTACCCCTGTGAAAAAGACGTTTTGCTTAATTTGACTATTATAGAATTAATATACCTTACAAAATAATATACTTAAGTGTGAACTGAATGTATTAGTTTTCAGACACTTGTCATGTTAATTGCATTTAAACAAAAATGAGTTATAGTAATAGTTTAAATTTATATTAAATGCAATTTATTGATGCAATTGATTGATTTATATTAAATGCAAAAAGCACTTTAGAGTGACTTTGTGACCCACTTAAGTAGCTTTTTGTCATGTAATTTCCTAATTGTCTTGTATTTGTAATATGGTTCAAATGTACTGCCGAATGTATTGATGAGCATTTACAATACACTAAAATATAATTTCTATTGAAGCTTGTAGGTCATGCATTTAAATATATTTGTAATTAAGTACATTTCAAATGTATTAAATTTAAATGCAATATTGAATGACACAATTAAGATTATAATTAAGTACTTAACATTTGCTTTAGTGCATTAGTCAAGATAAGTTATTTAAAACACAACAAAGGATTATTGAAACTGATTTAAAATGTACTTTAAAAGAAAACTTTAAAATTTACATTGCAACTTTTTAAGTGTACTTAAGAAACTTAGTCATGAATGTGTTTCTCTTTACATTAAATTACCTAAATTTCATATATTATCAGCAAGTAACTTTTTTTTTTAAATATACTTTTAAGATTTGAAGTACAAGAGCACATTCAGCACAATTAAGCACACTTCTTTTTCACAAGGGTACTCACAAACAAAAAATGTACTAGTTCACCAAAATTCACACATTTTCTGATTTTCATTGTCGGTTTGCATCGCTCCTGATGTTTTGTTAGCATATTGACTCTAAAGATAACCTTTTACCCACTGCCAACAGAGAAAAGGTTAGAACGGGTTCTACCTATTTCTGATTCGGTGATGGTTAATAGAGGGTTACAATCACACTGACATGTTAATAACTTTCCTCTAGTATATACACTGAAGCTCATAGTCTGAAGCCACCTGTTTCAACATAAATAAGGTGAATGTATTGCTCGGTATCTGGACACGATCGATCGTTTGTTTGTTTGATCACTATGTAGGAATCTGATGAAGATAATATGATTTTGAACATTTCATGTCATGAAATGTTTCCAAAGTCGAATCTGTCAGTTGCAAATAATGACTTTTGGACAGTCAGATGTTTTTGAACAACATTAGCCAATGATTGAGATCAGATCTCGCACCAAAGGCTATCATTGTTAACAAGCTGTCACAGTGAGAGGACTACTTAAATCTAGTATTTATGTTAATTCGAAGTATAATTAGAGTAAGCCGGCCAGTTTGTTTCCGTGCACTTTTCTAGTAAGGCTTATCGATGGTCTTGTCACTTAAGAGACATTTTTAGGGATTTGCTAACATTTTCATTGGCCTTTTCATGCGTCTTCTGATCTGTCTTGCTGCCATGGTTTGGCCTTCGATGCTAGCAGGGTTTGTTGACGTTGCAGAGCAGTTCGGTGACTTTAATGAGCCGTGCCACGGTGCTTTGGGACTCCTCCTGCAACCGCTGGTTGTTCTGCCTGAGATTTTGCACCTCTGCTTGCAGCATTGCCTTGTCCTCTTTCTCCTGTGGGAGGCAATCAAACATAATGACTTTCAGGGATGAGCGTTCTCACTTTGTATTGGCAGGACACATCCACGCCACACGAGGGGTTGCTATGTCTGAATATGTTGGTGGAATGACACACAGATGAAGAAGACAATGGCTGAAGCTGGGGAAAGGATGCTTGCTTGACTTGCACATACAACAAAATATGCCACATTATTACATGCTGCAATGCAAACACTGATCCTTTGATCACTCGCTATATACTCGCATTTTTTATATGCAGTATTGCATGTGTATACAGTGTTTGGTGCCCTAATATTATTAAATATTTTTAAAAGAAGTGTCTTATGCTCAACAAGGCTGCATTTATTGGATCAAAATTCAAAACAGTAATATTGTGAAATGTTATTACAATTAAAAATAACTGTTTTCTATGTAGGCCTACATATATTTTTAAATGCTGAATAAAACAATTAATTATTGCTGACCCCAAACTTTTTTATATATATTTGATTGGCATTTCACCAATGCCAATACATTAAATATCAATATAATTTAACACATTTCACTTGGAATGCATATTTTGTAATTACTTGACAAAAAGTAAGTACACCCCTACATCTTAAGTGCCTTAAACTAGTAAAATACAACAAATAATAATAAGTGAACATGAGAAAATCACTAAACATGCTGGCCATGCTTTCTATGACCCTCATTATACTGCTCTGGTTTGTTCATAAACCCTAAACAAATAGCACAAACTAAATACAATCTACATATCTTTGTTACTTTTGATCAATTGAATGCATTCTTAATAATACAAGTAATCATTAAGCAATCATAAAAAAATGTCTTCAGGTTATTTCTGCCAAGTGGATGCAAGATCGCCTACGAAACTAAAGAGGGGGGGGGGACTTATTTTTCCACAGTAGTCTTTTTTCATATATTTCTGTATATTGTAGATTGAAGAAGCAAATTAGTAGCTTTTATTAGTTATGTAAGTAAATCAGGACCTGCATGCAAATTAGTTCTTGATTGCAGCAAAAAAAGCAAAAAGAAATCAGACATGCATCAGCAATAAGAGCATTTATTAAGCACTGGGCATTCTTGAAAATAAAAATACATGCATTTTTAATAATGTTCATGCATCCTAAATTATAATAATGCATGAAAAAAACACTGAAAGAGCAATGATGCCTCAAAACATGGTAGTAATTTCATCTGTGCATGTGTAATAATCATATTTTATAAGGCCACACTTTTCTCTCAAGGTGACTGAAGTCTTCAGTAGACTATGATTTACTATAATGAGTGTGCTGGATAACTGTGGGACATTATGAAGTCAACCATGCTCACCCTCGCTTTCCCTTCCTGACCTTATGCAGATAATGGGATCAAACAAAAGAGAACCGAGATGCTGGATCAGCTATCATATTAATCCTGACTCTTAAAGGGACCTTAAAGCTATAATATAATATAAGTGTACATGCACTTCAGTCATACAGCTGTGAGTTGTGTTAATGATCTGCAGTAATTCTATAGTGTGTGTGTGTGTGTGTGTGTGTGTGTGTGTGTGTGTGTGTGTGTGTGTGCGTGCGTGCGTGCGTGTGTGTGTGTGTGTGTGTGCGTGCGTGCATGCGTGTGTGTGCGTGCGTGCGTGTGTGTGTGTGTGTGTGTGTGTGTATTCACACATACACTATGACACGCCTACTCTGTGCGCTGACCAGCCAATCACAATTAACCCCAAATCTCTCCATTTCCATTGTAGTAAATGAGCAATAAAAACAAAACTACAACACTAAAGAAATGTAGCTCCCATAAGCATGAAAAATATTTTGAAAAGTGTCTGAAATGTTCTTCGTGTCGAGATAATTCATCATTTAAAGGAATATCCAGCCAGGTTCAATAGAAGTTATGGCTTGGCAGAATCTTTCACAACTTTATGGCAAAATTAAAGCAAATTATGTCAAAAATGCTGTCTTGTTTCGAATCCAGGAGCAGTAATCATAATATTAATAATTCATATTAAATAATTAATAGTTAATGCTCTACTTTAAATCATTAGAATTTTTATTATATTCCATTTCGCCCATTTTGCGTTGTTGTAAAATAAGAAATAGCAAAATAAAAATAATAAAATAAATAACTTAACCCCCTAAGTTTTGATAAGATTATGTTTTCCATTCCCTAATAAATGATTAGGATACACTTTGTCTTAAGGTGTCCTTGTTATGGAGTAATTATATATTTCAGTACTGAGTAATATTAGTTAACAGCATGCGTAGGGTTAGGGTTAGGATTAGGGTTTGATTTAAGGTTAGTTACATGTAATCATACATCATTTACTGGGCTATTTCAAACCAAGAAACTGAAGGTTGAGTCATTTATCTAAATTAACAAATCCCTGTTAATGAAGAGTGTCTCATAAAAATATGTGGTAACACTTTACAATAAGGCCCCATTAGTTAAGGTTAGTTAAAGCATAACTCTTTCACATCCTTCAAGGTATAGATCACTTTAAAATGACAGTTTGTTGAAAATGCACTCGCCTTCAGGTCGTCCAAGATTAGGATGAGTTTGTTTCTTCATCAGATTTGGAGAAATGTAGCATTGCATCACTTGCTCAGCAATGGATGCTCTGCAGTGAATGGGTGCCGTCAGAATGAGAGTCCAAACAGCTGATAAAAACATCACAATAATCCACACCACTCCAGTCCACCAGTTAACATCTTGATTAAAATCCATTAAGACATTTAACTTAAAACCATCGCTTCCAGCTAAAATAAGTCCATAATCCATAATGTCCAAAAGTCCGTCCCCGTTGTCTCTCACATCAAAATCCACCCACATATTAGTTTAGAGCCGTTAGGACTGTTTTTCTTGTAAACGGTATCTGTGCATATTCCTCTACGGATTCAGACCATTCAACTTTTTCCCTGAAGAAAGCAATTTTATGGATAGAGGACTCGTATTTTAGCCAAATTTTAAAATGTCTTAATTATGATTTTTTTCTTACAAACGCAGCTTTTCGTTTCTCAAGAAGTTAACTGATGGACTGGAGTGGTGTGGAAAATTGTGATGTTTTTATCAGCTCTCATTCTGACGGCACCCATTCACTCACTGCAGGGCATTCATTGATGAGCAGGTGATGCAATGCTACATTTCTCCAAATCTGATGAAGAAACAAACTCGCCTACATCTACAGGGAGAGGACATTTTCAGCAAATGTTCATTTTGGGGTGAACTATTTCTTTAATTTAGTTGTTAATCAAGTGAGAACTGTCACACATGTTGTTGTTTTTGTTACTGATTGAGTAAAAATCTCATGCTCTACTTGCCTTAACTGCCATTGGTGGGTTAGTGTTGAGAGTGAGCATGGCTGCCCATTGTCCCTCCAGCAATCTTCTCATCTCCTCTGTTCACCCTGCTCAATGACAAGACAGGTTTCTTTTGCTTGTCCCGCCCTACCTCTACAGTCCCTCTGTGTGATTGGCTCTGTGAAGCAGCAGTGGCTCTTTGAAGAAGCGAAGAGGGCAAGGACTGGACAGGGCAGATATACAGACAAGGATGGGTGGATGTATTGAATGGGAGATATTTGAAGGGGTTACAGTGTGGGAAGTGTGCTGCGACAGAGAGAGCTGTGATGTGACAAACCCACAGAGGACAAAGTACCTTTTGGAGGTCGTCCTGCAGTCGCTTCAGCATGACCTCTAACTGGGACACTTTCTCCTCAAGGTGACCAGGCGAGTCACTGCGAAGGGAGCGAGAGAAAGATGAACACAAACAAACCTAAATGATGTCCTAGTCAAGCGTTTGGATTCAGTCTCTTCTGCTCACAAAGGCCGAATTTATTTGATCAAAAAATACAGTAAAAACTGTAATATTGTGAAATATTATTACAATTTCAAATAACTGTTTTCTATGTGAATAAGTGTTAAAATGTAATTTATTTCTGTGATCAAAACTGTATTTTCAGCATCATTACGCCAGTCTTCAGTGTCACATGATCTTCAGAAATCAGTCTAATATGCTGATTCGCTGCTCAAGAAACATTTATTATTATTATCATCAATACTGTTTTTGCTGCTTAACATTTTGTATAAATCCTGCTACAGTTTGGATTACGTTTAAAAAAAATAAAAAGTTATTTAGCCAAGACATAGAATTGATCAAAAGTGACATTAAAGACGCAAGATTGAGCATCAATCATTATGCAATCAAATCAGCATATTATAATGATTTCTGAAGATCATGTGACTGAAGACTGGAGTAATGATGCTGAAAATACAGCTGCGCATCACAGAAATAAATTACATTGTTAACTATATATTCAAATAGTTATTTTAAATTGTAATAATATTTTACAATATTAGTGTTTTAAGTGTATGTTTGCTCAAATAAATGAGCAAAATAAATTATATCAAAACATTTTTTTTATTATTCTAAACTTTTGCCTGGTAGTGTATTATTATATGATATATATTTTCTAAAAATACACCTGTGCCTTGGCCACTATTTGAACATTTAGACTTTAAATTTGTTCCTAAAGTTAATATTTTGAGCAATTTTGTTCTTCCGAAGTTCCAAAGTCAAAGCAAGAAAGTGGTGTATTAAAGTCTGCACTCAGTTAATGCAGTAAACATACTGTGAAATACTATAACAATTTAATTATATCGCAAATGTAATTAATCAAAAGCTGATCAAAGCTGTATTTTCAGCATGTTTCTTAAACGCTGTCAGAATTCAAGTTCTCTTTGAGTTGTTTTGAGTACTGAATAATCTGATATCAAAGAGTTGATGGTGTCAGCCTCACCTGTCTTTGTTATCTTTAAACCTGGTGTCTGTCTGACCTAGCAGCGTTTCTGGGGACGCTTGTGATCCATCTCCAGACGTCCGGTCTGAAACACAGCAGGAAACCACAATGTTAATGTATCATCAGAAAAATCCCCAGACCTGCTCTTTTCAGTGAACAAACTACACTGACTCCCTCCGACTCACACTTTCACATGTTCAAACACATTTCATCCGCTGAAAATCTCACCTTCTCGGGACAAAGCCTCCAGAATGTTCCGACAGGCGTTGGCCAGATCAGAAATCGACTGCCACTCTTCCTCAGACGACTCTGTCGTCTCTGAGAGAACTAAAATCAACAAACATATATTGTAAAAGGGCTTTGTGGAGGATTTAGGATTTTTGGTCTCGAAAACACAATGATAAAAAAATCTTTTGAAATCTTTAGTCAACATTAACCGAGCGAAGCAACTGGGGCAGTCGTAGCTCTAATGGATAGAGCGTTGGACTTGTAACCCGAGGTTGTGGGTTCGAATCTTGGCTCCGGCAGGAATTGTCCACGACTGAGGTGAGACCCTTGAGCAAGGCACCGAAACCCTGACTGCTCCCCGGACGCCGCAGCATCGGCTGCCCACTGCTCCAGGTGTGTGTGCACTTGGATGGGTTAAATACAGAGAACACATTTCACTGCTGGTTATACTCTGTATAATTGTGTATGTGATAAATAAAACATTCTTCTTCAACTGATGATTTTGAATGATTTTTCAAAATTGTGAATTAAACTAAGATGATTGGAGTATGTTTTACATACTACATACCAGTCTTTATACTTCAAAAATGTGTGTTTAAATCAATGCGTTACATGCTGTTTCTTTATAATTAATTGTGAAATTTAGCAATTTCTTAGTTAAAATGGTTTCTACACCTTTTTTTAGCATAGACAGTCAAATTTGCAACTGTTTGGAGTTTAGTGGAATTCTCTATTCATCTGTCATGTTAAGACTGAAATTATCGTTCTGTGCATAAACTAATACATTATATTAGGTGGCCTTAACTACTATGTATTTACATTTAAATTAATAATTTGACACAATGCACTTATTGAGTACATGCATGTTTTTACATAGTACTTATTTTTTTAAATATCTGTATGTAGTTACATCTGTAATTGATTTCTGTAATTACATTTATAATTACACTGTTGATCCATCCCTTACACCCTTAAACCTACCCATACCACCCTAACCTGACCCATATCCCACCTTAATAGCAGCAGAAGTGTTTTGCAATACAATATGAACACAGTAAGTACATTGTACTTATTTTTGATGCAAGTACATAGTAGTTAAGGCCACCTAATATAAAGTGTGACCGATACATTATGGACATTTTTGGATCACTAGATTCGTTTATGGTTTATGCCCTTCTCCGTTCTCTATTACATTCATTCCCAATGGATGTGAAGTTATTGCATCTTTTTATAATCCTCCTGAGGGTCTCTGGTTACAAAGCGGACCAATCACAGCTGTTGTGGTCTGTGGAGATGCAGCATGAGTTACACTGGAGAGACGTGCGGCACAGGAGACGCTTTAACCACTGCAACTGTGCAGAGCTTACAGCATGAAGCAGACGCAGAAGTGTAAATAGGCCTTTAGTCTGTTTTTAAATCTGAATATAGTGTTAAAAGTTATTCAAAAATTACTTTTTCTACAGTTTATATGTAGGTCTAAGTGAAAGGCATGCTGTAGGATGTATGATGTATGATGACTTATTACGGAAATAATAGTTTAAAAGAGTAAAATATAATGTTTGATATATATATGAAAATATATTGAAATATAATGTCTGACACTTAATTGCATGGTAATTAAAGTTAAATATAAATGTATTATAGTTTAAATGAATATTTAATGCAATTAGCTGAACTTTAGAGTGCTTTTTGATCCACTTAAGTAGGACTTAAGCACATCTTTATATGTAATTTCATAGTTACTTCTATTGTCTTTGAAATATGGCTAAAGTACTGCTGAATGTACTGAAAAGCATTTTAAATATCTTTTAAATGTAATTTCTACTGAAACGTGTATGTCATGTATTTAAATCTATTTGTAATGATGAGTTTGCAATTTTGTACATTTCAAATATATTCACTTTAAATATATTACTGAAAAATACAGTCATTAATATTGTAATCAAGTGCTTTAGTATGTTAGTCAGCACATTCAAATAAGTGTACAATTTTTTTAATGATTTAAAATGTACTTTAAGTCTAAACTTAATTTTACATTATTAGAAAGTGCACTGTTTAAAAGTGTACTTAAGTGTGTTTATAGACAAGTTTCTCTTGTCTATAAGTGAGACAATAAATAAGGTTTAGTCTCTCTTTAAGTCAAGAATAAAAGTGGCCTTTTGTTCTATTTTATTAATGTTATAAAATATGAAATTACTGTTTTTAAAAAATATAATTCGGATTTTAAGTAAAGACAAGTGCTTTTTCACAATGATGAACAAGCATTATTCAGAGCTAAAATACTAAATATATATTTTAAACTGCGGCCTTGAATTTGCATACAAGGAGAGATGCATTAGGGAGTTGATGAGTGTTATTTTGTGCCTTATTTTGAAGCTGATAATGATTACATGATGATGCTCTTGCATTCGTTACGTCTGGTCCAATTTTCAATAGCAAGACTAGTGTTAGCAAGTAATTAAGACAACATGACCTAAAGTTGTTAAAGCAATCAGCACCATCTGTTGTTCTGGTTGCTTTTTATTTCGTTTTTAATTAAGTTTTTTTTTTTTTTGCCACATTAGGCATTATTTTCCTTTGGTGGCTCCATTTCCCTTTGGTAAGCTTCATCCTCGGACAGACCACCAAAAACAGGCTAGTTTCGTAGCACTAATACAACAAACAAAACCTTTCCCACCCATGAAAATATAACATTTAATTGATCATATTTATATGTGAATATAGCATTTTAACTGCAGTTAGGCTTGGTTTGTGAATTGGACAAAGTAAAAGGTAGTTCATACTGACAGTCTGAGTTTGTTGAGTATTTACACACAAGCACATCCATATGCATTTTAAAGGAGGGCCTGGAGAGATGTAACCGCTCAATACATGGAGGCAGAGGCAGAGAACAGATGGCCCAGAGACAGTGTCTTGATTTGAGGCCATTTAATACCCTTATCCCAACCGGCCCCAGCCTAGCCCCCATCTGTCCGAGCTTTGCACTCATTTGAAAATGTCAGTGCCATTCAGGCCATGATTTGTATATTTTAAAGCTTGCTGAATTTGCCTATGTAGGGGAGGTTGGTCGTAGATCAGCTTATTTTTAAACAGGCAGCATTTACACTACAAGGTCTCAGAATCAAAAGAGACTGAATGCAGGAGTAAGGGAGAATGAAAACCCCCCCCCCCAAAGAAGAGGAGGAATGGAGCCTACATGTAGCAAAAGACAAAATAATATAAAGGAAGTTGAGGAGATGAACAGAGCAAAATACTAACAGATAATTGATATAACTAAATACAATATATCATGATATCTCATATGAAGTTATATATAATCTATCTATCTATCTATCTATCTATCCATATCCATCCATCCATCCATCCATCCATCCATATCCATCCATCCATCCATCCATCCATCCATCCAAATAGGGGAGAGATGGCATTATCAATAGTAAGTGAAAAGCGGTCGGATTTTGCCAAATTTGGTTTAGCACCAGGCTTTGATTTAATCTAAACAGTCCAAAAGGGAAGGAGAAAGAAGAGTAGAGGCTTGGAGGACAAATAGAGCTGGGTATCATGTGCATAGCAATGGAATTTAATACCAAATTTCCTAAAAATATGACCACGGAGTAATAGGTAGATAATAAATTAAAGAGGGCCCAAGACAGAGCCTTGAGGAACACCAGCAGTAACAAATGAGGAATATGATCTAAATGTATCTTTATATATGTATTTTTTTTAAATATTCAATGATAATAAATATTTAAAATATGTAAAATTTTCAAGGGATATTTCTACTTTTGTGTTAGCTAAAACAAGGAAGATAGACAACTGATCATTAAAATGTTCATTAAACTAAAGTAATCAACAAACCAATAAACAGAAGTAAATACTGTAGCATTATTTACTTTCTTTATTTCTTTCTACTTAAAAGAGACGTACAATTAACACTTTCCCTCTTTATATATTACTAAAAAAATAATACATAAAAAAACCACACTATAATTTATGTAGTAATTATTTAGTAATGGAAAAGAGCACAGTAAGAGCATTTTTTTAATAGTTTAAAATTGAATTCAGTATGAACTGATTTATAGAAATGAATCAGCAGCATTTAAAGGATGAAATGTACAACATGCACTACAAACAAAACACAACGTTTGCCCCAATTTACATTCTGGATGAGTCCACACTAGTTGCTTAATGTAAAGTATAGTAATTTGTTGTGTTTTGTCATTTTTTACTCATTTATTTTGTAATGTGTCTATATAGTTTCTATTAATCTTTATTTAAGTTTTAGTTAAAGCTGCAGTTCGTACCTTTTACCTCTTTGTCGCCCTCTCTGTTTGAAAACCTGGAATTGCAGTTTCTTGCGGAATTATCTTCCGTGCGCAGGGTTGTGCTCCGGCACGGCTCCAGCACGGATGAATCTAATGTTTTGAGGTGAATGTGTGACAGTCAGTCACCGCACCTGTGTGGATATTTACTGCCTATGTCTTGGAATATATGACCCAAATCTGAATTTTCACCATATAGCCATCTGAACAAGTAAGTAACAAGTCTGCCACGTTTGTTCTGCCCAACTGAGGAAAAAAGCATTACAATAAATCACGCTACCAACAGTGATTTAATCTAAAGATCAGTTAGGTCATATCACATCAAACCAAGAAAATTATTCTTATTGTCATACTTTATTCTCAAAATATTATTGTTAACAACATCAGCATTGCGTGACTACGTATAGTATGCATTAGCGTGTAGATTAAAATTGTTGTACAGTCTAATATCTAATTGTCATACCATTCAAATGTCATATTAGGAAATTATTTTAATCCAAAAAGCAAATTAATCTTCCTTAAAACTGGTTCTATTTAAAATAAAAAAACTTGTGTAATCCTACGTTGGCTATCTGTAATCAGAAGCACATTTAAAACTGGAATATAATTTAATTTCATTCACACGTGTTTCATAAACACATAATCCTTTCTGGATTACAATCCGCCATTAAAATTATAAATTTGATTATTCTAGCTGCTGTGAAAAAAGGCTATAAAGATCCGTCACCTGCAGGATCCTCACATGAGATAGCCTAGTAGCCGGGACAACTTCTTTATGTTTACAGAAGTGACGTAATGATGCGGCAGCATGCTCAAATTTCCCCGCGGAAACCTACCCGTACCACTCAAAATATAAAACATTATTATAAACTGACCGTTGTGAATCGGCTAAAGTAAGGCGATAGTTTTGAACACTGGCTGTTATGTACTTTCTCAAATACTGATTTTGGATATTTTTAACCCAAAAAATGTACGGACTGCAGCTTTAAATTAAGTCAAATTAAAGTAAATGAAAATGAGAAACATTTATTAGTGATGATAAGTCCTCTGTAACCATGTGTATGATCTGTAAAATCTGTTCATATTTGCACATTCCAGCCTTTAGATTAAATGAAAGAACTCCTGCTGCTTTTCAATTAATTACAGAGTTAAACCTCTCATGGTTTAATATATCTAAAGATCCCATCTGTACTTGTGGAAACTGCACTTATAAATTACCAATGAAGCTAAAATAAAGCTTTATATGTTTTGAAGCCACACAGTCATTGTGGACGTACCGATATGAATGATTATTTAATAACCCACTGCAAATAATGGCCTGCTGTAGTAACAGGGCTGTGAACTTATAACATTAACTACACGAGTCATTTAAAAACAATATATTTAACCTGTAATGTTATTATGGTAACATTAAGAAACACTTACTCTTAGTGATGGAGTTATGGAGGCTCAGGGCTCTGGAGTTTCTTTCTGCACTTTCCATGCAGGAGGATCTCAAGGTCACATCACTGACCGAAGGCTGCTCTTCAGGCCCCTGATCACACACAAACTAGACAGAGAGGAGGAACAAAACCATCAATAAGTAGAAGTGGCAGTATGACCAAACATGTCATGTTAAATGTATATAACAATGCAGTTATTTTTGCTTGAAATTAAACCTCAAAGTTATGGTACTGTCATATATGTATGTAGTAATTATGCATACAATGTAATACACAGAATTAAATGCTACAAATTAAAGGTTCTTTCAAATGAATCAATAAAACATTTCCTGAATTTTCCTGTTGTAACTCATACTTTCTCTTTTGTCTCACTGAGTACGAGTAGCATTCATTCAAACCAGTTACGAGTTAAAATAAGTTATACAATGATAAGTTTGGCAGTTAAAAAAAATAAGGCTCAAGATCAAGTACCAGTTCACTTCAACCAGCAGTCAACATCTCACTCACTCAATCACTCAATCACTCACTCACTCACTCACTCACTCACTCAACTCACTCACTCACTCACTCCACTCACTCACTCACTCACTCACTCACTCACCACTCACTCACTCACTCACTCAACAACTCACTACCAATCTACCAGTCACCAACCACTCAACCTCAACTCACTCACTCACTCACTCAATCAATCACTCACTCACTCACTCACCTCACTCACTCACTCACTCACTCACTCACTCACTCACTCACTCACTCACTCACTCACTCACTCACTCACTCACTCACTCACTCACTCACTCACTCACTCACTCACTCACTCACTCACTCTCACAGTCAATACCAACCAACCAACCAAAATCAATCAATCAATCAATCAATCAATCAATCAATCAATCAATCAACCAATCAATCAATCAATCAATAAACAAATACATATTTCCTCTATTTTCTCATCATATTCATCTTACTTTCTCTTTTGTCCCACTGAGTACAAAAGTACTGAGTAACAGTTATACATTTTTTATTTATTTATTTAAATTGTATTTAATGGATGCAAACCAGAAGCTTATATATATTTAAATTATACATAATTAATGATAAGTCTAGTATCATTAAAAGACAGCTTTTATACAGAATTAAAATAAAAGACTCAAAACAATCAAACAAATATTTCTTTCATTTTCTTTTCACATATCATATATTATCATACTTTCTATTTTGTCCCACTAAGTACATTGAGTATTTATTTATTTATTAATTTGAATATTATTTGATGGGTACAAACCAAAAGTGTATTTATTATTTTAATTTACACTTAATTACTGAAACGTCTGGTATCATTAAAAGCTTTACGCTGTTAAAAACAAAAGGATCAAAACAGCAATCAACTAACTAACTAGCTAATAAAATAAATCAACAAATAATTTTGACTCAATGCACTCATATGATGAATATGAACAGATAAAATGTAGGAAATAGAGGGAGTGAGAGAAAGTGATTTTATGAGGGGAAGAAGGGAAAGGATGAAGTGGGAGGAAAGAGAGAGAGAGAGAGAGAGAGAGAGAGAGAGAGAGAGAGAGAGAGAGAGAGAGAGAGAGAGAGAGAGAGAGAGAGAGAGAGAGTGGGAGACGGATCTGAGAGGTTAAACCCTTCTGAAAACACAGCAATCACTTTCCAAATACAGAGAGTTACACAAGCGGATCCATCAGATGCCCTCTGTGTGGGAGACAGATACTGAACACAACAGCAGCACATCCTGCCATGATTCAGAGCCTTGTGCTCTTCTGTAAGTCTTAATGTCCTTAGTGTTGTTTCCAAGGAAGCTGGACAATTAGACATGTAACGATTCCCTTGTTTTCACCATGCTTCGATTACAAATGCAATTGCATTAATCTTGAAACATGGATTTCAGAATTGTGAATCATATGTTTTTATCGAGAATCTATTTAAAATGCTAAATAATGAATTAACCGTGATCTTGGTAAGTATCATTCAATATTTTAAAATATTTAAATGCTAAATTCAGGGTCCCCACGGTCATGGGAATTTTAATTATGATGTTTAAAAAAGGAAAATAGATATATGGAATACTTTCCTAAGTGTGCTTGGCTCTAACATATTTTATTATGGTTTATTCATATTTTAAAATAGTTTTTTATATTTTCAGTTTTCGTTTACATTTTAGTTATAGTTTTAGGATGTGTTTTTTCATAAAAAAAAAATATATATATAAATAATTTTTAGTTTATAGATTTTTATTTAGTTTTAGTTATTTTAGTACTTAAAGTTAAACTAAATGAAAATGAGAAATGTTGCCTTGGGAACTAGCTGAAAAAATACATTTAAGTTTTTAAAATTTTATTTTAATTTTATTTCAGTTCAATTTTATTTTTAAAGTAATTTTTGATGTTTATGTTTTAGTTTTAGTTAACTATAATAATTTTGGTTCAAAATGACTTTCAGAAATTTTTTAGCTTTTAAAATCAATTCTTGACTGAAACAAGCATTTACGGAATAATATGGAATTTAAATTTTTTTATTTTCGGACCGAGAAAACTCTTAAAATCCATTTTTTTATTAATGGAATATGGAATAAATTCGGAATATTTTATAATAGTAATTAGTTTTCATTTAGTATAGCCATTTAGATTTAATTTTAGTATAGTCACTTAGTAATTGTGTTGTTTTTGTTTTGTTTTAGCTCTAAAATATTTTATTAACACATTGCATTTGTTACATTTCCAAGCGCATGTGTTTAATGTGTTTACTTTCATGTTGCTCGGTGAAAAACATTCTTAAGTAGTTTGTCTTTTTCTTACATAAGAAACATTAGGAGAAGCATTTACATAACCTATCAATTCATTAAAAAAAATACAGGATAAAACAACTGAACTCGAATTGAATCTCACTGTGAATTGCATCAAATTGAATTATTCTGAGCTTGAATAAATTCCTGAATCAAATCGAAAACCTACAAACGGTTTGTTTTAAAGCAGGGGTTCTCAACCTTTTGCAAGCTGGGCCCCCCCAAAGCTGGTTCATTGCAGTTGGGGGCCCCAGTGCCCCCCCCACATCAAACAAGATAATAACAAATATTTTATAATAAACGAATAATGAATAAATGAATTAAACGAAAAAACGAATATTTATATAAGTATGTATGTACAGTATATATATATATATATATATATATATATATATTATATATTTATATATATATAATACAGGGGCGCCGTTATGGGGGATGCAGAGTATGCTGGGCATATGGGGCCCAGGACGCTAGGGGGCCCCAAAATTACAACTTTGGTCGATATTGTTTTTAATAATTATAAATATTTTTTTACATACAAGAACACGTTATCTAATAATATTGCAGTAAAATGAAATAAATAAATTAAATCATAGAAAGTGAGAAGTGAACGTAAGCACGCTCTGGTCAGAAAATCTCTTCAGAGGTACATGCGCTGTCTAATGAAATCCAGACTTTGGAATTTATGACTTGTCTTGTTACTTGGAATGACATGATGACCGAAATCACACAAGCCAGCAAAGCCATGCAATCTGCCGACATTTCGCGGGAGAGGATGGGTTTGAAAAGTCTGTGACAGATGCACGTCTTTTAGCGAATGAATATGATGCCTCTACAGAGTTTGCACAGAAGCGCAATAGAAAGCGCAAAACATTTGCGTGAACGCTGGACAACCAGGGCGCCAGGACGCCTAACTTCATTTCAAACATACGGTGTTTTATGTAATCGTTGACACCATAAGAAGTGAACTCAACACAAGATTTGAAAATCTGGGGCAGATTTCAGAGAAATTTCGTTTCATTTTGCAAATGAGTGAAATGTCAAAGGAGTATTTAGAATAATCTGTCATCACTTGACTTCATCTTAAAAAAAAAACTTCTCTCTCTTTCCTTAACTTTGCTCTCTTTTCCTTAACCTCTCACTGTGTGGCTAAAATTTGCTCTGAACAATGCCTAGAAAAAATTGTATTACAAGCACTTCCTGTGTCTGTTTGCCTCTTTATAATGTATTGCTTGTTGTATTCCTCAATTGTAAGTCGCTTTGGATAAAAGCGTCTGCTAAATTAATCAATATAAATGTAAGAAAACGCAAGTGCGGGATGTGTCAAACGACCTAATTCTTCACATAGAACGACTTTTTGTGCGTGCAAAACCGCAATTGAAAAACTTAACTTCATTCTTCAGAGAAACCTTGATTCATTATTCCCGAATTTGGTTGTTGCATTAAGAGTGTTCCTTACCATGCCTGTCACAGTGGCCTCTGCAGAGAGGTCATTCAGTAAACTAAAACTTATAAAAAATTATCTGCGATCTACAATGGACCAAGACCGATTAGTGCATCTGGCACTCATATCAATAGAGCACGCAGTTGCACGATCCACACCCTTTGATGAAATGTTAGAAAAATGGGCATGAAAACAAGACGTGTTCAAATTTAATTGTGTTACCTTTATATCTGAAAAGTTTAGGAGAAGAAACTCTTAATTTGGCTGGCTACCAGTTCTTTTCTATAATACTGCAGAGTTAAAACTTCTGTTCCGCTATTCAGTTAATCTTGTTGCGGTGTTTATATTTGGGTTTTTAAATGTCTTTATTGTTAGATTGTAATATCGTACTAATAATAGAAAGGAAACCTGTTACAAATAATTTTAACTGTTAAAAATTATTTTTGTAATGATTAAAAAACAATAAATAAATAATAAGGGTTGTATATATAGAAGATTAGTTAAAACTGCAAGCACGGTTAGATAATATGTATTAAAGTTAGCTAAAACTGAAACTAAAATTAAAACCTTAAAAACATTTTCATTACTTGAAATAAAATATTTCAATGTTATTTGAAATAATATAAATGTTAAGTAATAAACTATTTAATTTTCTTATTCGGTGTCTTTCAATTTCTTATTAAACGTCAAACACGCGCACGCACACACACATATCAGGAAGAAGGGGGCCTACATTTCTGTCTTGCATACCCCCTTTAAAACTCGTCATGGCGCCCCTGTATATATATATATATATATATATATATATAAAACTAAATACGACCTCACGTTTTATACGTTTGCAGCCTCTGAAACTTCCGTCCGTCATAAAAATTAATTTGGATGGTTCGATTTTCTGCATTTTTCGCATCCGTAGCAAATATTTTGAGGGGTGTTTTTGACAATTGAGAGCCACCAAATGACGAATATGAAAAAACGAATACCACAGTTTCGGACTCAGTCAGGGTGCAAGGACCTTAAACTTTGAGGCTTGCGCAGCTTCTCGAGGAAATCAAAGAAATGAGCGCCGTTTTCTAAAGTCTATGAGCGCAGCACACACAAATAAACCTAAATTGACATACTGCAGTTAAATTTCAAAATGTGGTGTTTTTATATTTATAACATTTGAATACAGTTCAGCAACATGCATCACACGACCTGACGACTCAAGAGCTGTCTATTGACCATCACTTAATTTACCATCACCTCACGATTGAAAATGTGACACTGATTTCATTGCAGTTCAACAAACAAGTTAATAATATAAGTCACTTACATTTTGAGCGAAATTGACTGTTTTGGTCTATTTTAGCAGCGAAAATAGATCCGATGAATCAAATCGAAAACCTACAAACGGTTTGTTCCTATAAAGTAATGTATGTGTGTGAAGGAAGACGTTGACAACTTGGCTGCTATAAGATTCATTGTTTCTGTGCCTACTGTGATCACATGATCATTTCTCGCTTGTCATGACATCAGTGCATTCAATAGACTGTTTCTCCCATCAGCTGTAAAACAGTATAGTGTGTGCATTAGATACCTGTTCCTCTTGCTCCAGAGGCACTTTGGGTTTGACTGCCAGTATGAGGTCAGGGGTCTCGTCCCGAAGCTCTTCAGGGTTTTCATAGATGTGCCTGTTTGCTTTCAGCCCCACGTTATCATATACATGCCTGACAGACAAACACATTCATAGAGGAGAAGCATCAGTTAAACAGAAGAAATCAAAGATTCAAAATACTACTTTACACTTCACTACTATAAAAAAGTATCTTTTTAGATTAAATTAAATATTTGTGTTGTCTATTGTGCTTATAAATATGAACGCTTTCCAATTAAAGGGGTCGTACATATTATTGGTTACTTTAATTAGAGTACTTATTACTGCAATAATAGACTTAAACGAATATATGAACTGAATGTAATGTTTTCAGGTACAGCATATTAACTGTAATTAAATAAAACAAGTTATTATATGCAATAATATATTAAATGCAATAAGTTCAAATTTAAAGTGTTTTTTTGACTTATTCAGGTAGGACTTAAGTACATCTTTATATGCAATTTTATAATTACTTCTATTGTCTTTGAAATATGGTTAAAGTACTGCTGAATGTACTTAAAAGCATTTATGATAATTAATGTCATTTCTACTGAAACTTGCATGTCATGGATTTAAATATATTTGTAATTACACATCTGAAATAATACAATTTCAATGTATTACATTTAAAATGTACTAACATTCAAATATAATATCCAATAACAGACTATAGTTAAAAATACAATCAAGTACTTTACACGCGCTTTAGTATGTACATCAAAAGTACTTCCTTATATAATAATAAAAGATTATTAAGAAAATGGATTTAAAGTCTATTTTAACTAAAACAACAAAAACTTTACTTTAAATTTGTCATTATTACAACGTGCACTTTAAAAAAAAGTTAAGAAACAGTATAGTCAGTGTTTATAGTTAACTAAAACTAAAACGATCAAAAATCAATTTTCATTCAAATAGAAGAAAATATACTGTAGATATTAGATGAAAACTTAAATGTAAAATTAACTTAAAATTTTTTTGCAGTTTAAGTAATGAAGTAGTTTTAATAATTTTTGAATAAATAAAAAAAGTAAATGTTGCCTTCGCAGTTAAATTGAATAAAATAAGTTGAAGTACTAAAATAAAAAAAAAAAATTATAATAAAAAGATAAATATAAAAAAAAATGACAAAAGCACATCGCAACACTACTTACACTATAATGGCACCATGCCAACCGAAAATACAAAAATAAAACCTAATTGAAACATTAATACAAATATAATGACATAAATAATACTAAAACAACACCGTGTCAAAAAGGTCATTTTAGAAGCCTGATTTAATCTGTTTAAGGAGTACACTGTTTTTGAGTGAGATGAGGGAAATCTGTTCACCCCTCAATGATGTTCTGGTACGGAGGGTGTGCTTCCAGCGAGTAGCTCCGTGTGAGAGCTTCAGCGCTCTGGCTCTTCATGTTGTCCTGCAGGGAAGTCGCCCGTAAGAGAGGCAAGCTGGGTGGAGAGAGGAGTGAATCTGTTTCCATGGGCTCCGGGAATCCCATCTGCTCCTCGTGTATCTCCTGCTTTGGAGTTTCCCTGTCTGACGTCTTATTTTCAATCTCTTTCTCCTCCTCTTCCTCCACTCCGCCATCATCAACCTCAACTTCATCATCGTCATCCAGAACCCAGGCCTCGCCTGACCGTCCCTCTCCGGATTTGCCCTCCGCGTCCTGGATGGCCTTCTGGTAAAGCTCAGAGAAACTCCTGAACTCAGACAAACACAAGAACAACGGGAAAAGAAAGTGAAGAACAACAAACTTTCAGCTCATTTATTTCAGCGCATGCATTTCACTGTTAGTCATGGATGAAGAGATCAATGCTGCTATTTTGGTTTTCTTTTTTGAAGCATATTATATCATCAGAGACTTACATAAAGCATGTTGAATAAGTCGCTGTATATAGGATTGAAAAAAATGCCATTTTAACCCATGATCTCTGTGTGCGTGCGTGCGTGTGTGTGCGTGTGTGTGTGTGTGTGTGTGTGTGTGTGTGTGTGTGTGTGTGTGTGTGTGTGTGTGCGTGTGGTGTGTGCGTGCATGTGTGTGTGTGTGTGTGTGTGTGTGTGTGTGCGTGTGTGTGTGTGTGTGTGTGTGTGTGTGTGTGTGTGTGTGTGTGTGTGTGTGTGTGTGTGTGTGTGTGTGTGTGTGTGTGTGTGTGTGTGTGTGTGTGTGTGTGTGTGTGTGTGTGTGTGCATGTGTGTGTTTCTGTGTGTGTGTGTGTGTGTGTGTGTGTGTGTGTGTGTGTGTGTGTGGTGTGTGTGTGTGTGTGTGTGTGTGTGTGTGTGTGTGTGTGTGTGTGTGTGTGTGTGTGTGTGTGTGTGTGTGTGTGTGTGTGTGTGTGTGTGTGAGCATGTGTGTGTGCGTGTGTGTGTGTGTGTGTGTGTGTGTGTGTGTGTTGTGTGTGTGTGTGTGTGTGTGTGTGTGTGTGTGTGTGTGTGTGTGTGTGTGTGTGTGTGTGTGTGTGTGTGTGTGTGTGTGTGTGTGTGTGTGTGTGTGTGTGTGTGTGTGTGTGTGTGTGTGTGTGTGTGTGTGTGTGTGTGTGTGTGTGTTGGATGGATCAATAAGCATTATGAGAGTTGAATGGCATCTGAGCAGCTGGTGAAACACTGACTCAAACATGTTCATGTCAATAGAATGAGGTCCTGTCTTTCATTCATTTGCTCCCTCCTCCTCTCTATCCATCTGTTTCCCTCCCTAGGGAGCATAGATAAAAATATACAATACAAATGCATATTACAAATAGATAATAAGATATTAGGTAGACAATAGGTAATTAGATAATAGATCATTCATGAGGCAGTATAATAATTGTGGCAGATGAATAATGTCTTGGACAGATATGGTAAAAAGTGGCTTTAAAAGTCAATGTATTGTCAGTCCACAGCAACTGCAATCAAGTTTGTCAGCCTAATTATTTGCAATTACTTAAATTAAACTTAATTTTTTTTTGGAATTAAACTGCTCAAAAGTGACAGTAAAGACATTTATAACGCAACAAAAAGATTATATTTCAAATAAATGCTGTTTTTATAAATGTCTATTTATCAGAGAATCCTTGGTGGGAAAAAAAATGTTTCCACAAAAATATGAAACAAAAACGGTAACAATTATGAATAATTGAGCACCAATAATAATTGATAATAATACTAGCAGCAAATCAGCATATTATTATGATCTCTGAAGATCATGTGACACTGAAGACTGGAGTAATGATGCTGAAAATACAGCTTTGATCACAGAAATAAATTACATTTTACTATATATTCAAATAGAAAACAGTTATTTCACAATATTACTGTTTTTACTGTATTTTTTATGAAGTACATACAGTCTTGGTATATGGGATCTTCTTTCCACCATGGGATAACAAAATTAAAAAGGTCATTGCCTTAAAAAGTCACATTACAATTTTGTTTGTCCTGTCACAGAAAAATAAATATATAAATAAATATAATTATTTTAAAAAGTCAGAATTCTGTGTTTAAATCTCGCAATTCTGAATTGTAAGATAAACCCTTTTATTCTGGAAATTATAAAACATAAATTATTCTGGCTTTCATATTGCGAAGCAAAGAGACTTCTTTCAAAAATGTAAAATAAAATTCCTTATCAACCTTAAACTTTAGAGCGGTGGATTTTGAAGGGATTCACGTTACATTCACCATCATTAATTACATTATCAACAGCCCTCCACTCACTGCTTACTATTTTAACTCGCCAGCCCACTTCAGTCTAAAACTCATGGCAGTGTGTGCTTTCTTTACATCATCCCCCCATTTGATCCACTTCCTCTGACACACAAATGACCCGTCACCTCTATTACCTGCGTGGTTTTCCGTTCTCGTCAGGAGGAATGACTGTGATGTGGATCTTTTGAGCCGTGCGGAGGAGTCGGCTGCGCTCTTCCATGCTGAGGTGCACCAGGACCTGCCCACAGAGACGAACCACACGAGCCCCCAGCTGCAGCCCGCCGCTCTCCGCGTATCCGAACCGCTGGAGCTCCGTGACAAAGCCTTCCTCGCTCATCAGGAAGCCCGGCTGGCCGACACCGTCCCGCAGGGGAGTGACCTCACGCGCCTCACAGCCTCGCGTCACCAGCTGCGGGGAAGTACAGAAGCATCGTGTTAAAACAGCACGCAGCACATTATAAAGAGCTCCGAGTCTTAACCCTGTAAAACCGGACATATGAGATAATAAACCATTAGACACAACGGTTTAAAAAACTAAATCGTATATATTTGATATATCAGGTTTTATAGATTAGATTTTCTTCAGAGACTCAAACTGAGCAAAAATAGAAATTTGGTGCAGATGCTGATATTTGTATGGACAAAAAGTTTATGTAATTCTGATAACAGAGATAACAGTATAGCACATACTTGCATAAAATTATATAAATATTATTATTATATCATATCATTGCTCTTTTGTTGATCTTGATTGCTTCCAATATCCTCATTTGTAAGGATCTGAAATTACTAAATATAAATATCAGACGTCACCTTATATCTCCAACAATATTTATTTTAAGATGATATTTAAATGCTTAGTTTGATGATCCAAGCATACAGTCAAAACTACATTTATTCAGACACCATTTTTCGCTATAGTTTAGAAAATGGTAATAAAATATGACAATAACTCGGAGTTAAACTGCGTCAGAACAAATCTTGATAATGCCATCCTTCTG
Organism: Ptychobarbus kaznakovi; assembly: GCA_027422405.1. Lineage (NCBI taxonomy): Eukaryota > Metazoa > Chordata > Actinopteri > Cypriniformes > Cyprinidae > Ptychobarbus > Ptychobarbus kaznakovi. The sequence continues at coordinate 27,841,525 of CM049798.1, read as the reverse complement.
TCAGACTGTCTCAAATGAATTCGGCTGAATATCGTTCAGCTGTTGAATGTAAGTGCACAGTTAGATAATACCAATTTAGGTCAACCAGTTACCAAGCAGTGCTTAATTTTGTTCAGTATGTGGTGTAAAAAGGTTGCATTAGCAATTAAATAAAAAACACTTCAGCAAAACAAGGTCAGGTTGAAGTGTTGGTCCTAAATTGTTTTCAGTTTTACTGGTAGCCCTCTGTGTGAAGAGTTTTTGGGTATAATATGTCACAGTTTACTTTATTTTGCTGTCCTAACATAAATGAACTATAGTGTCCTGCACCCACTAGTAAAACAATATAAAAACTTATATCTGGTGTATGAATAATTTTTGGTTTGACTGTATAATGCAATGCAATACAACGATGATTAAAGTTAAAAGTACCTTTAGGGCTTGTTGTTTTTATATATTTGATTTTAAATACCTGAATGGCGGCTGAGACTGTGCTTTCAGGACCATGGACAGAATCATCGGCTTAAAGTAATTCAATAGCCAACAACTTTCATAAACCAGCACATAACAGGTTTCTATTGCTGCGTAATAATACAGCCTGGGTGGGGGAAAAGGCTCTGCCATTCTGGGGAGGGATGGACTATCTTTCCACACTTTAGATAGGACACACATTTTCAAATGTAATTGCACAATATATTGTTGTCTTATGAAGCGAAATGATTGGTCTGCACAAGAAAATGAACATTATTTACAACATCAGCTTCAGGCAAAAGTGGAATCCGATTATTTTCTATGAACTGGTTCTTTTGGACAGTTCGTTTCATTTAACTTGTTCAAATAACTGATTCACTTGTTTATGTATGTAAACATGTTGTAACATATATGAATGAATGAATGCTGATAAGCTCATAACGGCTGTTTCTGTCTGTTTTTTCTTGACAAGACGTGCATTTATTCAGTCGCAGAATGTCTTTACGAACACATCTATCCGGAGATGTTTCAGACGCGCGCTCCCGCTTCACTTCAGCGGCAGGTGCGAGAGTCAAACGAGCGTGGAAACCGGCGCGCGCTGTAGCCTGTATCCATTCATATCAAAGCGCAAAATATACTACGTGCATGCAGTGTCGTGGTCAGTTAAGGTATGAAGTTACCAATAAGGTGATTAAAGCTGGCTTAAAACTGTGCGTGCATGTAATATGTTATATATGAGTTACATGTCTCTGAAATGGTTTTCAATACTGTCCCGGAGCAGCCCAGCACTGTCTCCCTCATCTAACACACCCTATTCAACTCGTCAGCTCATTAGTAGAGACTGAAGCGGGTCAGAAAAGAAAATACGTTCAGCAGCGACATCTCTTAAAGAAATAGCAGCCAAAACAACCTAATAACCAGCTGCTGTGATGTCTGTTCATCAAGAATAAAAGAAAAACCAGAGGAAATCAATCAATTTTATATATCTGTAAGTATTTATCTGTATTTAGATTAGAATTTAGTGTTTGATAACTTTATTCAATTTCTGTATATTTCTGCTGAGAGGCACAGGTAGCTAAATATAAAATGTATTATAATGTGAATATTGTGAATAACTGTGAATAGTTATTTTTAAAGTCTAATAAATGTTAAAATGGATAATGCAATGTTTAACGGCTATAGTCAATGGTTAAATATTAGGGGAACATTTTTTATAGGGAAATCAGTATTAACCTACTTGGTATCAGTGATACTGGCCTTCAGACATAAAAAAGATGCCTTTAAACAAATATAAAAAATATTTTGTTTGTAAATTAATTTGAAGATTGAATGTGAAATAATTGCAATATAAAATTATATGTATATATCGATTGACAGCACTAATAATTATATTATTAAGCTGCCTAATAATGTGAAGTGAAGTGAAGTGAAAGTAACATACAGCCAAGTAAGGTGACTCATACTCAGAATTCGTGCTCTACATTAATCCATCCAAGAGCACACACACACACACCGTGAACACACACACACAGTCAACACACACCCGGAGCAGTGGGCAGCCATTTATGCTGCGGCTCCCAGGGAGCATTTGGGGGTCTTTGCTCAAGGGCACCTAGTCGTGGTATTGAGTGTAGAGAGAGCGCTGTACATTCACTCCCCCCACCTAAAATCCCTGCCGGACCGAGACTCGAACTCACAACCTTTCGATTAGGAGTCCGACTCTCTACCATTAGGCCACGACTTCCCCAATTATGAATTATTAAAATTAATTATGTGAAACATGGATGTTTTACCCGTCTAAATCATATAAAGTGAAAAATCTAGTCTTCATCAGCTCACCTTTTTACATAAATATTGAGAAACCATAAAAACATTAATTTGGCTCCTTCATTCAAGAGCTCGGTTCATGCATCAGTTCTCAGGTCCGAGTCGAACTGTTTCTTCAGTTCAGTGACTGTTGGAGGAACTGGAGCGCTGAATCAGTTCATTCATCATAGGATCATATATACGCCAGTATTTTGGCTCATTTGGAGTCGCAGTGAATGTCAAGCATCCGAAAGTGAGTTTTGATAGAGTAACTTGTATTCAACTAGCTCCCCAAAAGAACCGGTCCAAAAGAATGTTTCGTTCAGGAACCGAACATCACTCCAGCCCGTTTGCTCAAGGCTACGGATTACAGGTAAGATTGTTGAAAATAATGTTTATTGCACAGTCTGATCGTTTCGCTTCATAAGACCGCATTATATCATCAGGAGCCATGGGTATTAATTTTGTGTTGCCTGTATAAGCTTGACTCTCAAAGTGATGGTAGCTGCTGACTCACATTTCATGAATCATCAAGGACCTCAAGTTCAGCTAAAACCCTTCTTTACTGTTCTACTGAAGAAAAGAGTCACCTACATCTTGCAAGGCCTGAGGGTGAGTAAATTAACAGCAACTAATTTACTCTGCTGTATAAATACTAAATACTGCTGTATTTTTTGTTGGCAATTTGATATGCAGTTTTCATATGCTACACACTTGGCCCACCCAGTTTTATGTAGGCCCACCCACTTAAACATTTCTGGCTACGCTAGTGATATGCATACATATGAGATCGCTGGTTTCTACATCTTCCTGGTCTGTGTTTTTGATCGGCACTTTCTAGACTCATTCAGGAGATGCGTAATAGCGCCCCCTAGCAGTGAAAACACGGAAACCCGGGGAAAAGTAGAAAGACTGAAATAGTAGTTTCTTGTAAAACACACTCCAATATTCTTTGTTTTATTCATATATTACCAACCTGGTCTCATAAAAACACGTAGCTCTGTGCACTCTCTGTGCGACACCGTTTCACGTACCTTACTGCACGTTTCGCCGCAGTTTCAAAGAGAAATGTCCACTGAGTGGCGCTAAAGCACAGGTTAAATACGTGAACCGTGGCACATTTTTATTACGTAGATATAGGAACATATTGCTGTGTTTTTATTACGTTGTAACAGAAACGTATTGCGGCGGTTCAGAATTCAAATATCCGGGGTCTGTCCCTAAAAGTTAATGCTCTATCCACCAAACCCAACCCTAAACCTACCCAATAGTGTTAACAAATGCAAAACTGATATAAAAACATATTTGTTGATGCAACCGTGCCATTTCAACTTCCTTATATGCAGAGTTGAACTGCTTCGTCGAACAGTGATGACACGGGAAAAAGCATCATTTTTCAAATCTCCCAGCATTTTAATATTGTTTTTAAGTCATAACATGATATTCTTCAAGTAATTGTGCGAAAATTACACTTTAATAATCAAAACTCTATAATTTTGTGTGAAAAGGAGTAAAAGGTGTCAGAGTTTTACTGCCTCTAGTGTTTGTTTCTTTTTCATTTGCTGTAATGTAGTTATTGGTACGTATTCCGTGTCTCGCTAAAAAGTGCACCCAGGTACGTAAATGCTATGAGACCAGGTAGTATATTACAGTAAATCTCACCTCCAGCCTCTGGACAACCTCCTTAATATCCTCAACTTGGCTTTCTGATGTCGTCACAGTCACTGCCTCGCCCCTCTCGTAGAAGATATCCAGCGAAGGGCCACCCTGAGCTCCAGGCTCGGTCACAGCCTTCCAGCCAATCACATCGCGGCAGATGCAGTTGAATACAACGGTTCGCGTGGATCGCTCTATGAGCACGACCGACTCCGCCGACACGCCGAGCAGACAGGACAGGTTCAGACCGTTGCTCTCGCCACCCTGAACAACGGTGACGGCCCACACTAAAGCGCCGGCGCTGTGAAGCTCTGCACCTTTAGCTGCCTTTAGCTTGTCCTTGCGCTTCCCGCCCAGCGACAGCAGGGGGAATTTGGTGGAAGAATCTATGGGCGTTGTGGTGACGTAGTTTTCCGCCAGGTCTTTTAGGTACTCTTGTCGCGTACGTGTGGCCATAGAGCGAAATTTCTCCGATTTCTCTGCCGCGTTCTCTGCGTTAATGGCTTTGGCGAGGAGAAAGTCACGGAAGGCAAGAGAACGTGGGAAGCGTGCACCTTTAGGGAAGAGAGGACCAAAGAGAGGGATGTCCTTGGAACGAGTTACTGCAACTCTGAGAAAGGTGGAGATAAAGACATGTTTCGTTTTATTTGTAACATTTCATGTTTTCTTTTTCTTCAGTGCTTTTTGTCTGCTGTCTTACCTGTAATAGGTGTTTTCGGTGCAGGGCTCGTGTACTTGGACAATGATGAACACATGCTGAAAGTGAGAACGGATGGTTTTGGGGGTGAAAGGTAAAGCACCTGGCTCCTGGAAGACTATTGTGACGATGTCATTCCCTATGTGCCTCTTCCTCAGCAACTAGAAGACAAATAGAGAAAAAGACAGAGAAACTTTTAATTATAAATGCAGTGACTTAAATGAAAATTGCAGTATACTTAAGTCAGTAGACCCTTGTGAAAAATAAGTTTGCTTAATTCTACTGATTGAGCATCTGTAGTGTATTTCAAATCTAAAAAGTATATATATATTTTTTTAAATTGTACTTAAAGATAATATGAATGAAATAAAAGGCCACTTAAGTGACTTACAAAATGACTGTTTCTTAACACAATTAAGTACACTTTTAAAAAGCGTTTTTAATAATGTCAAATTAAATCATTATATTTTAACAATATTCATGCTTTAAAGAAGTACACTTACTTTGATGTGTTCGCTAACATACTAAAGCATATGCAAAGTACTATATTATAATTTTAACTGTACCGTGTTGTTCCATATTACAATCAATATTACAATTAACAAAAACTCATATATTTTAAATGTACTAAATTGCAGCTTCATCATTGCAAATGTGTAATTACAAATATTTGTATATACATGACACAAGTTTCATTAAAAAACAACATTAAAGTATATTTAAGTTTATCATAAATGCTTGTCAGTTCATTTAGTAAAAGTGAGTCAAAAAATCCCTCTAAAGTTCAGCAATTGCATTTAATATAAATTTGAAACTAAATAATAATTAAAATGCAATTAAGTGGTTGAAAGCATTACATTCAGTTCACACTTAAAGGAGTCCTGAACTGCCTCTGTTTTTTATTTTGTACTGTTCTCTGAGGTCCACTTAATGTTATCAAGATGATTACATCAAAAACATAATAATTTATAAGTAATCGGCTATTTTCTGTCCTGTTTTAACCCCCTCATCAGAATGCTCTGTTTGAAGAGGTGTGGTGGATTGTACACTCAGAAGTAAACGTCTACTTTTATAATTGGCAAACCGTTGTGTATGTTTGACAGCCGCCTCCTTCACACATCGATGCTGCAGTGATTTAGGTAAAAAGCGCATAAATACTCATATCAAATGATCTGTTTAACAAACAAAGCAATACTGTCCATGTAATGAGAACAGTTTCTCACACTTGTGTTGTGACATTACTATCCACTCCAATATAGTCGGTACAGCATCATCATTTAGTTTCAATCTTTCTGAAAATCCTGCATCAAACCGTGCCTTGTTTGTAAATGAATCCGCGGTAAAATGAAGTGAACAAAGGACCAAGTTCTTACTGACGCAGTCTGGATCTTCATTAAAATAAAGTTCATCCACTCTTTCCTAGCATTGGGATCAGAAGGAAGGCAATGCAAAGACGTTTTTTTTCCCACAACTTGGCACTCGGTCTTCAGAGCCATCTTTAATAATTATAATAATTTGTTACATTTATATAGCGCTTTTCTAGGCACTCGAAGCGCTTTACATAGAAGGGGGAATCTCCTCAATCACCACCAGTGTGCAGCATCCACCTGGATGATGCGACAGCAGCCATAGTGCGCCAGAACGCCCACCACACACCAGCTACAGGTGGAGAGGAGACAGAGTGATGAAGCAAATCAGTGTATGGGGATTGCTAGGAGGCCGTGATGGCCAGAGGCCCTTGGGCGAATTTGCCAGGATGCCGGGGCTGCACCCCTACTCTATGTCCTACTAAGGACATACTGGGATTTTTAATGACCACAGAGAGTCAGGACCTCGGTTTAACGTCTCATCCGAAGGATGGTGCTTTTTACAGTATAGTGTCCCATCACTATACTGGGGCGTTAGGACCCACACAGATTGCAGGGTGAGCACCCCCTGCTGGTCTCAATAACACCTCTTCCAGCAGCAACCTAGTTTTCCCAGGAGGTCTCCCATCCAGGTACTGACCAGCTCAACCCTGCTTAGCTTCAGTGGGCAACCGGTCTTGGGCTGCAGGGTGATATGGCTGCTGACGATCTTTATCGTTTGGTTTCTGAGTAGACCAGTGATTGCCTCTCTCATGCGCGAATTGGTGGGCGGGGCTAAACAGGCAACGATGTAAAATATGTGGGCGGGGCTAAACAGACAATTATGTAAAATATGTGGGCGGAGCTAAACAGGCAGCAATGTCAAATTTGTGGGCGGGGCTAAACATACAACGATGCAGAATCGGTGGGCGGGGCTAAAAAGGCAACAGTGTAGAATAAGTGGGCGGGGCTAAATAGTCAACAATGTAGAATTTGTGGGCGGGACTAAACAGACAACAATGTATAATTTGTGGGCGGGGCTAAACAGACAACGATGTAGAATAGGTGGGCGGGGCTAAACAGACAGCGATGTAGAAGCAGGCGTTGATCTTCGGCGGTGTTTAGTGGAAGAGATTGGCATCACAATGACTCTCAACGGGAGAGGAAGTGACTTGGGAGCTGACTTTCAGCGATTGAGTTTGAAAAGACAATGTTGTTTTATATGTACAATCTCTTGAGTCAAAAGATCAAGGGATTTGGTCTCAGACCCCCTTTAAGTATATTCTTATTCTGTAATAAGTACTGCTTTTCAATATGCACTAAAGCAGGGATCCTCAAATCTGGACCATTCCTGCAGAGTTTAGCTCTAACCCTAATTAAACACACCAAAGCATGTTAATCAGAGTCTTCAAGATCATTAGAAAATCACAGATAGGTGAGTTTGATCAGGCTTGGAGCTAAACTTTTATTTTGACAAGGGTGATTTGCACATGGTGATTTGCCCATGCTTTTCCATGCTGATCCCATTGTGCTGTGATCATTTATATCATTGTGCTGTGAGTAATGTATTTGTATTTCCTTTCCAGGGATATACTGTAAGTGGTGCTGAGTTTCAACGGGACATTCTAGGGAATTACCTGTTGTGTATTGTTGGATGTGTATGGAAGCATGGTGGAGACATGGAACATAACCTCGTAATCCTGGTAGCGGGTATACAGTGAGTGTGTACCCGTGGAGTCGGCTGCAATTAAATAAAAAAAGCATTAAAAACAGTAATATTGTGAAATATTATTACCCTTTCAAATAACTGTTTTCTATTTGAATATATGTTAAAATGTAATTTATTCTTGTGATGCAAAGCTGTATTTTCAGCATCATTACTCCAGTCTTCATGCTACATGATCTTCAGAAATCATTATAATATGCTGCTCAAATCAGCATAAAAACTGATTATCAATGTTGAACTGCAGTTGTTCTGCTTCATATTTTTGTGAAAACTGTGATAGATTTTTTTCTGAATTATTTAACGATTAGAATGTTCAAAAGAACAGCATTTCTTATAAACAGAATTTTTGTAACACTGTCAAATCAATTTAATACATTCTTGCGGAAAAGAAAAGTAAATATTACTAAATAATATCTTTAATATTTAAAAAACTAAATATTACTGATCCCAGACTTTTGAACAGTTTATGTGCAAACACCTAAATGTGAATTTACATTTATCTTTTTATGGAACAACTATAAAAAAGAAAAATAATTATCGCAATCACATTCTACTTATATACAACACATGCAATAACACCAATACTATTTTACTATAGTGCAGTTATATGAAGATTGACTGCAAGTCTCACTTTTGGTGTCTAGTTGAGCTCTGTATTTCTCCCAGCCCTTGAGTCGCACTCGCTCTCCAAGAAGGTCCAGAAACTCATCAAAAACTGGCCCGGTGCTCTCGTTGTTATACATGTCCTCTTCAGTACTCTGTCCTGCTCTGCAGTACATAATGCCCACCTTATGCTGGAAATTCAACTTCACACATATAAAACACACATTAACACGGATGAAATTACAGCTACTTCTCCAACTTGATTTTTACACACGCAACATCATTCTTCCTCATTTTGTAATTTCACATTGCATGCACAAGTGTAAGCGGAGCAAAAGCGTAACTTCAAAAGCAGGCTTATATATACAGTCAGGTCCATATATACAGTATTTGAACACGGGCACAATTTGTATTATTTTAGCTGCTGTCCAAAACATATTCAAGTTAGAGTCATATAATGAATATGGGCTTAAAGTGCATACTCTGATCTTTAATTTGAGGCTTTTCCCATCACAATTGGAGGAAAGGATAAGGAATTACAGCTACCTCCCCCTTTTTCAAGGGACCATAAGTAATTGGACAGTTGACTCAAAAGCCATTTCATGGACAGATGTGGGCTATTCCTTCGTCATTTCTACATCAGTTAAGCATGTAAAAGGTCTGGAGTTGATTCTAAGTGTGCCATTTGCATTTGGAAGCTGTTCTGTGAATGCACATCATGCAGTCAAAGGTCTGAACTGAAGTGTATAGAGATATACTCTCTGCCCAGATTCAGGCAAATGCAGCAAAGTTGATTGTGCGGCGCTTCATAGGACAAATGGACGATGACCCAAAACATACAGCGAAAACAACCCAGGAGTTTTTGAAGGTAAAAAAGTGGATTAATCTGCAATGGAAATGTCAACCTGGTTGAGCTGCATTTCACTCGCTGAAGACAAAACTAAAGGCAGAAAGACCCAAAACCCAGTCTCTGCTGATGTCCATGAGTACCAGACTTAAGAGAGTCATTACCTGCAAAGGATTCTCAACAACATATTAAAAATGAACATTTTAATTTATGATTATATTTATTTGTCCAATTACATTTGAGCCCCTGGAAATGAAGGGGGGGGGGCACTTCAATCACATCTTCATTGTTTTGTGTCAAATCCAAAAATTGAAGTGGTGTATAATGGCACAAGCACAAAAGCTCAGTCAGTGTCCAAATACTTCCGGACCTGACTGTATGTAAGCTTCAACAAGGTGTAAACATTTACATTTTACAGTTCGTTTGGAAATACATTTATGCATTTATTAATGCATTTATCAGATGCATTTACCAGTGACAATACACAATACCAGGTTTATTAGACTACTAAAATAGGAAGCAAGGCAGAATGCATTGAGGAACAGCGCTTGTCAAGCCAGTTCACGTGACTTTGTGTTTAAAATAGAAGTTGCACCAGCTATATATATTTATAATATAATATTTTAAGATGTTTGTTGCTACACTATCTCTAGCAGCCTTTCAGTTCTGCAGAACTACAGAAAGCATCTTAATATAACAGCTCTTACCCCCTGCTCGTCCAGTTTGAGGAGCGTGTCTCTGACTTTAGGGGACGTGGAGGCCAGTCTGAGGCAATGGAGGTTGAGATCAGGCAAAATAAACTCCAGCAGTCTCTTGGGCGAAAGGCCGCGTGGCGTGGTGTGGCGTGCTGCGGAGGGAACGGACTCCTCCAGGATCGAACCTCTCAGGGTCTTCAGCTGCAGAAAAACAGCAGGGGCCAAATCATTATTGAGTGCAAAAACATCATGTAGACTTATCATATAATCATATACATGTCCCCCCCCCCCGAGGTCAATAATGTAATGTAGATTGATTTACAAGGTATTCGAATCTTGTTAATTTTTCAAGTCAGAATTTCATCTTACTTTTTGACCAAATAAAGCAACTGCACCAAATGTATGTAATTATTTATGTATTAACTTTTTTTCTCAGTTTGGGCTTCTGAATAAAATTGAGGTGTTTTTTTTTACTTCTCTTTCAGCTTCATATTCTCTTATAATATATGAGCCATAACAGCCTGATTTATTGAATATAATACTCAACGAAACACATATGCAAACTTTTAAAATGTTTTGTCTAGCAATGTAAATGCATTCATAAATATATTAAAGCAATGCATAATGATTAATAATATAATGTACAAATTTTGATTTGAAAAATATAAATAAAATGAAATGGGACATTTGTGCAAAAACATTCTAGAGATCATCTCATTCATTTCAAACTAAATCAAAAGCAGCGAGAGGGTGGAAAATTGCCTAATTTATGAGACTTTTTTAGTGGTAGACATTAAAAGCATTATAAATGGACCTAAAAACAAATCCTTAATCCCAAAATCTGTAATGACATCTGTGTGCGAGAGAGTCTTGTATTTACTTCAGTGGTCCTGAAAATGATTCTGTAGTTGTACTGGGACCCACTTGATCCCTCTTTTTCCTCCCTGCGGAAACTGACGGCCACCGGCCCCAAACGATCATCCATGCCAAAGAAATTCTGATGGTCTGCAATAAAAGATTGTAACAATTCATACAAAATAATATAAATGTGAAACCAACAGAAACAAACACCAGAATACTGAACAGTAGAAAAGGAGGAACTGGGCGTGTGTAACCTTTAACGGCTCACTACTGAGAACAAGCATGCATTACGGCTAAACTACAGTACAACTGTATGACCGTGTCAAGAGTCCGGGTCAAGTGTGTTCACCTGTATTATGAGCTTAACATCCACAGTGTGGTTTTCTGAATAAATATGCAAGTCTACAATATTTTTTAAATAGCAAATTATTATTGTGACAACCACAGGTGTATTAAAAATTAAGTCTAATATATTTCCTCCTTTTAGAGTTCATATGCAACTATTATTACTTCAGTAAAATTATACATTTTAGTAGTTATGATGATGTGTAATTTAAAAATAATGTCATTTATAAACATTCTTGTAAATAAAAATTATTTTGGCAATCCTACCCTATTTGAAAAATCTGAAATCTGATTGTACTGTACTTTGAAGTGCAGAATGAGTCATCAAAAATGACGATCTGTACTCTCCGCACCCCTAGTTTGAGAACCACTGCTGCTCTAAAAAAAATATACTTTGAATTATGATAAAATGCAATTATACATCATAAATAAAAAGCCACGATAAGAAGACGATAAGTGCCCCTCGTCACATCTAACTAAAGACACTGCTTGTTTATCTGGACTGACAGTCTTCCAGACAACCAACACAAAATCTAGCGTTTTAACTTGAAAAACTTCTCAATTTATTTTATTCTGTTGAGCACAAAAGCAAGTCTAAAACGAAATGTTAGGAACTGACAGTCTTTTTTTCTGAGCATCTCACGGCACTGATTGTGAATGGTGACTGTTGCGCCATCTGTTGTACTGTTGTGGGTGAATGTGCATTTTGTTAAACCCAACACATATTTTGTGTTAATACGCCATTTAAATGTCATTCACTAAACCTTTTCTGCACCACATTTGATGCAAATGGGCCTTTTCAATCAGAAAATTTGGTCTTAGAAGACTGACAAATATAGAACAACAAAATATACAAAAACAGTAAGTCGGTTTAACAAAGGCAATAAAAGATGGAAAAAAATTTGCAAATATTGGACCCTTATGGTTCCAACAGCTATTCACAGGGGCTCACATTAGAGTAGTAATACAGTATGCAGAAGTACCCCCAAAGGCAGTGTTTCCCAATCCTGGAGGCACACCAACAGTGCTCATTTTGAATGTCTCCCTTATCTGACCAATATATTTTTGGTCCTGGAGTCTACTAATGAGCTGATGAGTTGATTCAGGTAAGTTGGAAAATGTGTAGTGTTGGTGTGCCTCCAGGAACAGGGTTGGGAAACACTGCTTTAAGGTACTACCATGAACCTTTCTGTGGCAAATAAGTTATTTATCTTTAAGGTGCACATTAGTGCCTCCGAATAATAATAGAGTAGCGTAGAGTAGTGCGTAGTATGTAGTAGTAACCCTAAAGATACTTGTATGAACCTTTTAGGGGTAACCCTTATTGCTTTTCTTACTGTAGTAATACTGTACCCATTAGGTACTTCTACAAACCTTTTAGAGATAAATAAAACAAGTACCTCGGAGTAGTAATACTCTATATAGTAGAAACCTACAAGGCAGTGGTTCTCAACTTCAGCCCTTTTGTATAGCATCCTTATTTAACACACCTGATTCAGATCATCAGCTTGTTAGGAGAGAGCTGAGATTTTAACGATGTCTTTGCTACATTTCTGGACCTTGATCATGGTAGGACCCTTGGGTCTGAGAGATCTCGGATTTTATCAAACATATCTTCATTTGAGCTCCGCAGATGAACGAAGGTCTTACAGGTTTGGAAAGGCATGAGGGTGAGTAATTCATTAAAGAATTAGCATTTTTTGGTGAACCAACCCTTTAGAATAATATGGTAAGACACACCAATTTGCAATATCAAGCAGCAAAATTAGATGTTTTGTACAGCTAAAAATAGATGGGCGCAGTTGAGACCCATAGACCCATAGAATTTAAAAATGGCCACGCCTGCTCTTACGGGCAGAAAAAGGTGAATACTAGGGTTGGGCCAGTGGCTGACAGATGTGATTACTTCCCCCCAACCCCTTTCCCACAATCCGATGTGTACTACAGAACCCCAAATAGGGAATACATATGAGATGGGAGGAAAACACTGTGTTTCAACACTTTCTCTTACAATTATATCGTTGGGTAACTATACTGTATATAAATTACGGTCATCAGAGAGCCGACTGATCACTTCAAATGAACATCTATTTGTCAATCAGAACATTTTTTGTTGAGGGCAGCCCTAAAAATAAGTATTAGTTGTTTTTTCAAGAAGTGCAAACATGCTTTTCCACACACACACCCTCACCTTTCATGTAAAAGTACTTGTGATAGTACCGAGCCCCTAGGTCTGCATGCTCTACGAAGTAGTTACTTTTCCCTTGTGCCTGGACGTGGCTTTCCCTGGGCTCCTCTAACACGGACACAGCATTGTTGGGACTTTGAAGACTCCTCCATCTGCGCCAGCCGGCCCGCGGCAGGCCGAGCCCCACGCTCTCCTCGCCACCCATCTCATTCCGAAAGTGAGGACAGCTGAGCAGAAGATCATTATCGTTCCCATCTCCTTCGTCCAGCAAAGACTGCTCCACATCTTCTGAGCCAGTCCCGCTTCCCGACCCGCCCCCGCCTTGAGAAACCGAGGAAGGTGTGGATTGTGAAAGCGGACGGAGCTGAGAGGCAGCTGACGCTCCGGACGTGATGTTCTTCTTGCGCCCGATGCTGTCCCGATTGGTTGCAGCCTCCGACAGGTCAAAGAGGATGCTCTGTACATCATAGTGTGCAAAATTGCGCACCCAAGCACCACCTGGGACTTGGTCACAGGAAAACTGAGGGGCCTGCGGAGGGGACGGTTTGGCTTTCTTCCCGAGCCCCTCTGGTTTGGGGGGCTTGACCGGTTTTGACGTGTCTACTGCTGGGGCAAAGTTTCCTTGATACACGCCGTCCACCTCAGGAGGTACCTCTTGCAGACCCAGCAGAAGAAACGGATCTCTGAAGCGCAAGGCATTGGGACTGAGAACACCTTGATCTTCCGAACTGGGATCTACAGCTTGGGTTTGTCTTTCAAGTGAGGACAGGCTACCGTACTCTCGGTGGAGAAACTCGCCCTGCCCAGCGGTCCCAGATTTGTCCCCTACTACTCGGAGCAACTTCCTCCCGACTTGCCCTGCTGAATCCAAATCTCCAAGGGTGACGTCACTGTTGCTGCGCTGCATTATGTGTCCACGACCTACTGTCCTCAGATTCAGCGCAGCTGCGCTGGGTGTGATGCTCTCGCAGTTTGTTCCCTCTCCCTCTATCCTAGGGGGCCATTCTGCCACGACTCGTGTTCGCACGTTACCACCATCCTGCTTGGGGTCAAAGTTCACTCTCGCTAGGGTCTGGCGTGGGCTCTGCCTGCGAAACTTGCGGATGAAGAGATCGTCTGACTGCATGATTAGAAGTTGTAGGAAGCTCTGACTTCTCAGTTGCCCTTGCCCCTTTTCTTATGCCTCCGCACCAATTTACTGCATCTGTGTGAATAAGTCAGGAGTTTTTGGGGAACTCAAGTGACTGGCACAAATGTTTCTTGTTCTAGCCATGAACATTGAAATTCTCCAGCACTGCCAGCAGATCTCCGTTCGATAGGTTACTCATTCACTAAAATATTCAGAAGGGCTGAGCGCAACCTTCTGCCTTGGAATAAAATAACAGCCGTGCAGGCTCCAGAGATGATTTCAATCTCTCTGTAAACATCTTAAGTTCTGACATACAGGATTACTTTCATCATAATTGTTATAGGATGCATCCAGCAGAATGAATATGATTATATGGGGAATGACTGAAATTGGATTCCCAGTCTGGTACGCCTCGTTGTGACTCTCTGTTCACGGATGACCAACAAGCTCTTCCCCCTTAAAGACCACGGCTGCATCCTCCACTGTATTCCTGAAACACAATGAAACAGGTTATTATTAGTTTGTACGTGATAATAGATGTTGCTTTTTTGTAAGTTACATTGTGTTGCATGGCAGTACGTTATATGCTGTAGTAAAATCTGCTCACCACCGCTTACTGTATTCTGCTGTACTCTGTATTGATCTAAGCGGCTATTAGTGAAAACGAGCGCTTTAAGTTATTTACATGAGAGTGGTTTGTTGATTGACTTTAAACAATCACTTACTTCTATATTAAAAGTGGTCTGACTTTTGTCATGTGGACAAGGTTTAACAATCTGACACTAAGTATAAAACTATAATCTGCGTACTGTAAAACACGCTGAAGATGGAAATATGAGTAACCTCTTTTCCCAACTAATAAAGCACACAGAGTATTATGAGAGGCAAACATGCTGCACATTCAGTGATCCATTTAAGTATAGCAATAAGATCTGTATACACGTGTTTTGTGAAGAGTGTATGCGGTAATGAAAGATCATGCAGGAAACATGCATGCATGAAAGATCAAATACGCTTCGAAATTTGGTCAAAATAATCACCTTGGTGAGTATTGGCACAGATGGTAATGTTTTGGTAATGTGAATATGCCAAACAAAAAAATATTGATATATTAAAGGAATAGTTTATTATTATTTTATTATTAAAGATACTATTAACCAGCCAACAGCAGTTAGTGGTTTTCATTTAAAGGACTAGTTCACTTTCAAATGAAAATCTCCTGATAATTTACTCACCGCCATGTCATCCAATATGTTTATGTATTTCTTTCTTCAGTCGAAAAGAAATTAAGGTTTTGATGAAAACATTCCAGAAATGTTCTCCATATACTGAACTTCAATGGACTCCAAATGGTTGATGGCCAACATTACAGTTTCAGTGCAGCTTCAAAGGGCTATAAACGATACTAGACGATGAATAAGGGTCTTATCTATAGTGAAACGATCGGTCATAACAAAACAAAATATGTATGTGTTTTATAAACACAAATGCTCGCCTTGCTCTGTTCTGCAATGCACGTCCCAGACTTCATGTAATATGTTGAAAAGGTCACACTTGACGTAGGCGGAAGTACCGAGTCAGTGTTTACAAGCCGAACGTGCAAATACTAAGTCAAACGCCGTTAACAAACAAAGGGAGTTAGAAGGTAAAACAACGATGTCGGACAATTTTGGACTTGGAGGAGAAGATGAGATGAGTTTTTCTCCCTGCCCTACCTTTTTGAACCGGAATACACAGAGTAAGAAATGAAGCAGATGGAGGACACTGCTACAGAGACACAAACCTCTTAAGCGTGACTTTTCATCGTATTACGTGAAGTCTGGGACGTGCATCGCAGAAAAGAGCAAGGAGAGCATTTGTGTTTATAAAGCATATACATATTTTGTTTTGTTATGACCGATCGTTTCACTATAGATGAGACCCTTATTCATCGTCTGGTATCGTTTATAGCCCTTTGAAGCTGCACTGAAACTGTCATTTTGACCTTCAACCATTTGGAGTCCATTGAAGTTCATTATATGGAGAAAATCAAAAACCAAAAATCAAAAAGAAAGAAATACATAAACATATTGGATGACATGGGGGTGAGTAAATTATCAGGAGATTTTAATTTGAAAGTGAACATGTCCTTTAAATGAAAACCACTAACTGCAGTTGGCTGGTTAATAGTATCTTTAATAAGTTACATGTGAAGTAATATATGACAACATTTACTTGAATAGCAAAATTATTTGAAGCCTAGACTGCTGGTAGAAACCTGAAAACTGTATCTCTGTTGGCTTTATTTGTTCTCTTGCTTGTGATTTGTCTGTTCTTATTTTAGAACTAGTTGTTTGCTTTTTCCTTGTCTTTAATAAGAGCCGAAGAACAAAAAAAGTTTTTGCTGTGATATTGAAAATCATTGAAAACTTCACTGGCATTGGTATTGACTTCTGAAATCGTGCCATTGATACATCTTTATTTCCAGCAAAAAATAACTACTATTTATACAGCAAACGTAAAAGCAAATTACTAATAGAAAGATAGAAAAATCTGGAACAACATTTTGCAAGAAAAATATATTTGGAAAACAATTGGCAATTTGTTATATTTTCTATGTATATGCTCCAGTGTAAGGCTGGGCGACATGGCCAGAATTATCATCCCATGATATATCGATATTTATCACAATATTAATTTACCATTAAAGGGGTCATGAACTACATTTTTTATTGTATTTTACAATGTTCTCTAAAGTTCACTTATACTGTTAGAGTGATTTTACATAAAAAAGCATCACAATTTAGAAGTAATAAGGTATTTTCTATCCTGTTTTTGAGCCTCTCTGCAGAACAGTCTGTTTTTATAGACAGGGTGCATTTAAGACTCGCGAGTAAACGCCCACTGCTATGATTGGCCAACAGTTTTGCTGTTAAACATGGGTGATTTGGGTTAAACACCTACTAATACTCAGTATATATCAAACAGTCTGCAATATTGGTAAAAACACCTTTACTCAAACTTATGTGTTGCAACATTACTACTGGATCCAAAATAGTCAGACTCAGCACTGCATTATCTTTTACTCTCTTTGCATCATACTGTCTTGTTTAAAATCAATCTGTAGTAAAGTAAAGCAAACAAACAGTGTTTCGATCTGGAGCTCTTTGCTAATTTTACCCCGTGTTTACACCAGAGGCGAGCGGCACATTGCGACTATACACAACAGAACCAATTATAATCAGCAATTCTGTTTACACTGGTTTACACAGACTGACACAACAAATCTCTGACAGTTAACTATTGTCGTGTACTATTTCTGACGTGCTTCTGACTTGAAAGAGAAATGGATGCGCAACAGTGCTCACGTCCGATCTAGATTCGGTGTTAGGATCACAACGAAGGCAATTCAAAGACTATTTTCCACACACTGTGTCTTGTAATCTTGTAATGTCATCTGTATGGTTGTGTTGATCGAGTAATCCTGTGTTTGCATCTCTCTGGTATTTCCTCTCCTCCCACTACAAGTGCGTATCAGTGGGTGGAGCTAAACAGGCAGCGATGTAGAAGTAGGCGTTGATCTTCTGCGGAGGCGGTGCTTAGCAACACTATTATGTCATAGGGGTTGCACAGACTAGTCGACTTCAGTGCTCTGCCATGACGCTTTAAGCTTGAAGTCGACTAGTCGCTGGTCCTATAGAGGGAGCAATAGGATAATAAATCCACATTTACGCTCCGTTTCCAAACAGTTAAAATTACAAACTAATTCATACTCTGAATGCGCTCCACAAGACATGTGTGATTATATTACTGGATGCTGGAAACGGCAGAATGCAGGTTTTAAACACTTATTGTGCAGGTAAGTTAATCACGTTCTAATGCGCTGCTGCACTGTAACACACACACAAAGCTACAGAAAGTAGCGTGTACAATACATCACGAGCAGATCGCACACACATAGCTACAGACAGTAGCGCGTACAATACATCACGCGCAGATCACACACACATAGCTACAGACAGTAGCGCGTACAATACATCACGCGCAGATCACACACACATAGCTACAGACAGTAGCGCGTACAATACATCACGCGCAGATCACACACACATAGCTACAGACAGTAGCGCGTACAATACATCACGCGCAGATCGCACACACATAGCTACAGACAGTAGCGCGTACAATACATCACACACAGATCACACACACATAGCTACAGACAGTAGCGCGTACAATACATCACGTGCAGATCGCACACACATAGCTACAGACAGTAGCGCGTACAATACATCACGCGCAGATCACACACATATAGCTACAGACAGTAGCGCGTACAATACATGCAGATCACACACACACATAGCAGACAGTAGCGCGTACAATACATCACGCGCAGATCACACACACATAGCTACAGACAGTAGCGCGTACAATACATCACACACACATAGCTACAGACAGTAGCGCGTACAATACATCACGCGCAGATACATAGCTACAGACAGTAGCGCGTACAATACATCACGCGCAGATCACACACACATAGCTACAGACAGTAGCGCGTACAATACATCACGCGCAGATCACACACACATAGCTACAGACAGTAGCACATACAATACATCACGCGCAGATCACACACACATAGCTACAGACAGTAGCGCGTACAATACATCACGCGCAGATCGCACACACACACACATAGCGCGTACAATACTACAGATCACACACACATAGTAGCAGTACGCGTACAATACATACACACATAGCTACAGACAGTAGCGCGTACAATACATCACGCGCACAGAATCATTCAGCGCGGAAATGTATTGTCAACACTGTTCTGTGATTTCTCTGTAAAATAGCTTAGAAACTGAAAAGTTCAAGCATATATTTCTTAATAACTAAATCCCACAGCTTCACTACTAGTAGAGAGACGCTGCAGGTAGAATTAATTCACACGCAACCGCTCTCACTAATGCATGCATTCATATGAATGTAATCTTTACTGTACTACTTATCTGTATCTGATTTAGAACGAGCAGGAATCTGTGAGAAATATAACGACCCAAAGACTAAAGAACTGATCAAAATAAGCTGTTATAGGTGCAATAGTCATGTGAGCAGCGCTGTGTCATATTTCATAGCTGTGCACAAGGTGTTTGTCACAGCTCCAGACTTATTTGTTCATTAATGATGTCATCAGCGACTAGTCGACTTTGACTTTCATCACATAAAAGTCAACTTTAAAAAATCAGAAGTCGTTCAACCCCTAGTGTGTCATAAAGTGGCACATTCCAAAACGAGTCCTTTTCTGGGCTTGGTTTCAGTAAAAGCTGTTTTTAAAATAACAAGAAAGTTACAGTTTTGAAACTTACAGGATGTTTTTGTAATACATTGACCTGTTATGTGTCAAAAGATCAAGGGCAATTTGATTTCTCATTTCATGACCCCTTTAATGAGGAAGGAAATGCTTTGCACCTATTTGCTAGACCTTGAAAATGAATATAAAAATAACTAGCTTGCTCACAAATAAACTGCACAGAATAACCTTTTAATTTAGTGCTCCATGAAATCCATTTTATTTACCACAAAATTATTTTTTTCTGAATTCTGTGTTTTATGATTTTTTGATAAAAATAAAAAAAATTATATCTAATGAAAATCTAATATTTAATTCACAACCAAATGTATTTTTATTTTTTGTCAAATAAGATGTTGTATTGCAGAAGTGTGTAAATTAAAACATGGATTAATATGTCTTGATTTAAAGATATTCCTTAATAATAATTATTATTTGTGTACTATTATTAATAATAATACCATGAGAAGTAAATTTTAGTATACAATAGTAATATATTTATGTCATAATTTCACATTTTTATTTTGGCAGGTTGTCGTGAAGATCTTTGAAAATAGTTGTGTATTTGACAGTAATTTTGTTCTCAAATGAAACGGAAATGGTTTTCTGGAAATGAAGTTCATGTGTACATGTCCCCATATACTGAGGTGCAGATGCTGAAAGCAACGAGTGAAATGTGACTTTGAGTTTGTGTCTCAGAGGAAAATATGCCACACATTTACACAAAGACTTGTTACAGTAGCTACATGCACTGACTGACTGCTGTCACATGTATTTCTTCTGTTACATTAATCTATATTGAGTACAAATGTCCTGCGCTTATCATCATTATATGACATGCATTTCATCACAATCTCGATATGATATCGTTTATCACCCAGCCATACTCTAGTCTAGGCTTTGTTTGCTCCAGAACACATATTTTACTTTCATTTACTAAGTAAATCCTCACAAAACATGTTAAACTTCCCTAGGCAGTGATGGACGTGAGCCTCAAGCATCGGCCTATAGCTCAGTACAGAGCACAGCTGGTCTTCTTACCACTTACCTAAAAGATTACGATTTCTAGTGAACCGCCAAATTAAGATGTAACTAAACGTGCCCTGTTCCTAATTTACACACAATTGATTTGAACTGCATATGCAGCCTCTTTTTAAACCAGGGACTGCTCACATTAACAACAATAAAAACCATGTAAGAACGTCAATGTTATATCTACATGTGGCTGTGTAATTGAGCGTGTGATACCTGACACACACATGTATCTAACAAATCATGCAAATATATCTTGCAATAAGGGGGGGATGTCAGCGCCAGTGCAAACATGAAGTGAAAAGGTAGAACACGTTTCATTTTTATACACTTCCTTTCTGTCAAAAATAGCATAGAGACTATGGCGTACATCAGACCACATCCACCCATCTGACCTGCACAATAGCTGCTCTGCTCACAGGAGGGGGGGCTTCCTGCAAACTTTGCCAATACATCGGAAAGTACTCATAAAATATGTAACATTGTGTTAGCCAAGTTTTTAAGACCAGGTTGCATGATTGTTGCCTCGCTATTTGCTCTGCACACACCCTCGTTCACTCAGGATCTCTATCTCTGCATTCTGGGTCATTGGGCAAAGGAGGAAAGGAAGATTACGATCACAGACACATTCCCAATAACGTTTATTTTAACAACAAAATTAAATCTCATCTGAATAATTATGGTGCCCATTGTGCAAATAAAAAAAAAAACAAAAAAAAAACCTTCCCTATAGCAAGCAGTTTAGTATTTTAGGATTTTGAATTTTGACAAATCATGAGCTTAAGCACTGCATTTGTAAAAAGCCTATTTAAAACTCTCTTACTGAGTTATTACTAGAGATCGACCGATATATCGATTTACCGATATTTTTCCCGATATTTAAGCATTTTACCATTATCGGATATCGGTTTTGTAATATCGGATTCACCGATAAATGCCGCTAGTGGTTGTTTTGAGAATTGCGTGCAGGATTGCTATTGCAGCGCGTCTGAGGGGAGACGAGACAACAACAACGGTGTCCAGATACTTGATTTGCTGTAGTTAGTAAACTTTATTTAACATAACAGCCATTAATGCACAAATTGGATGTATTACATAAATGCCTGATATGCAGTTTATGCAGCTTGGCTCTAAGAAATAGAGACGAACTCACGGAGTCACGTAAGATAATCCGTCAATCTTTCCCAATAAAGACGTAACTGTGCATGAATTAAATAATACAGCCATGAATGAGCGCATGTTGGAAATAAAAGCGCTGAATTTAATCTCTCTCTGTTGTATATGCTCTTCATTATTCTCGTGAAGCCACTTTCATATTCCAGTTCACTCAGCGATTGATAATTAACATGAAAGACTGTTAATGTTCAACCTGTTGTTAAGATGACTGAAAGGTGGAAAAAACAAAGTGAAATATGGACTTACTGCACTCAGTTATTTATTTACTTTATAACAGTAAATAAATATCGGTTCTGCTTATCGGTTATCGGGAACATAAACATGCATATAATTGGTATCGGTTATACAAAATCAATATCGGTCGATCACTAGTTATTACTACTAAAAACTCCAAATACAGAACTCTACCACAGCACTTTATTGCAAAACATATATATAATAAAACAATTATTGTAGAGCTATTGAATTAAATTACAGACAAAATATATTCATTTTACTTTTAGCAGTAAAAACAAGCATTTTCATTTCATTTCATGACATGATGACTTTTGACTAGTAACAAGTCATATTTTCTATTATAAATCTCTGCAACCAAGTTTTTTCTCCTCATCAAATGCAAAACAAACTGTTTACACATCTATCTTTTTCCAAACATTGCTGAAGGTAGACATTTATGGATATTCACATTTAGCCAGCATATTCAGCATCCCTCCATCCATCCAAAATACTACAGTACAGTCCATACTTTGAGCTGACTGCCAGAGATACAGAGATCTCTGGAAATCAGTATTAATGCCCTGCAACTGCTTTAACTCATTCTTGGCCTCATCCACTGCCCCAACACTTTCCCGCCTGGCCTTTCATAAAAGCCCAATAAATATTCATGAGATGCAATTACCATAATGAGTTGCCCGAGAATAGAAAGCTGCAAGATGTGATTCTGACTAGTAAGAACTACTATCGATTAATTATTTCATTACATTTAGGCTAGTAATAATGACTTTATTAACTGTATATAATGCTATTCCTGACCTTGTGAAGATCTTAAAAATACTAGTTATAATTTTATTCTAAATTTTAGATTTCTTTAACTTAAAACTGACGAGTACAAATATAATTCTGACTAGCCCAAATGTAATGACTATTAATTACAGATTAGAATAGAATTACAGTCTTATTGAATTACAGATATCTACAAATCAAGTAAATTAAGAATAACCTGAATGTGATTTTTTTTAGTCTTCATATCGTTAGACAGCTCTTAAATTAGCCTTGTGGGAACTCAACTGTAGATCTCTAAAATTAAAAAAAGGAAGTCAACCGAGACAAAGAAATATTCTGATAACTGAAATCTGCATATCAGCCCATACAGATCCGATACATGGACTGCTTTTTATACACAATCAGTGTAACACATCCACACGCTAACTAAATATGTCATTATACATAAAAAGAACACAGAAAACAACCCATGCATATGACAAACTGGTGCATCTTGTCAAAATTGCATTATGAATATCCAAATGTGCACCAATCAGAACTGAGTAATGATCAATAATGCTGGAAGTTTTAGGATATATTGGCTTGCCCCTGAAGACACTAAATGCATGTGTTGGCGTTTTGGTCAGATGTAAAAAGCACCTAATATTTCAGAAACATAAATCAGAATATTTAACATGAATGAAGCCATCTGGCATGCAAAAATCGTTATTATGCAATGAACTTCAAAAGTTTGGTAAATCCACAATCCCCTTTTCCCTTCACAATTTTGAGACTATTTAGTTCAAGATTATAAGCGAGTTTTTTTAGCTTTAGCCGGTAATATTGAACACTTGGACTTAAAGCAAGCACAGGGCTTCTCGTGTTTCCAACATTGAATCAATGCATGGCTCCACGCGCATCCACAGATGTCTGGGCTGACCCCAGAACCGCCCCGCGTGGGTCATGTCTTTCTTTCTCCGCATTGTTTTTGTGCTGATGTGCCGTTTCTTTGCTATGAGCATACATGCCTCTAAAAAGAGGACAGTGCAGTAAGAGCAGTGTGGATGCAGACAGTGAATAATCTGCTCGCCTCCGACTCATCAACGCTTAAACATCTCTTCACGATAAATTGAGCGTTTATGAGCAGCTATAACAACAAAGGCTGCTTGCACTGAATAGACGACGATACGAATCATTGCCTGCTACATTTCAGCAATGCCAACCGGAACAGGACGAACAAAGAAGCGAACAGCACATCCTTTCTCATTTACAGGATTACATCAGTGGCATTCGGTGCCACTCGCGTTAAAACAGCGTTCTCGAATGAAACTCACCGACAACAAAGCGATGTCTGACAGCTGTCTGGTCTCTTCCGCTCTCTTAATTCTTGTCGATCTGACGTCTTTTAGGCTAAATCATGCTCGACGAATACGTCGTTTCTGCACAGCGACTTCCTGTGATTTGCAACCTCGAGAACAGGTGCAATGGTGCAGCGAGCCCTTCCGATGCGCGCGCCAGCCGAGCTCCATACGCGAGCACTGCGGTGATGTGCTTTAAAGGTGAACGACGAGGATTTGACGGGTTCATCTCTCTCTCTCTCTCTCTCTCTCTCTCTCTCTCTCTCTCTCTCTCTCTCTCTCTCTCTCTCTCTCTCTCTCTCTCTCTCTCTCTCTCACACACACACACACACACACACACACAGCCGGTTCAGAGAGAGTGTCCTGGTCTTATTTCACACTCTCCTCTCTTGAAGGGACGGGGGTTCTGCTTAGTGCAGATTTTGGGGCAAAATATGCGCACTGAGCAAATGCAGTAGAATCGCGTGCCTCATTGTAAAGGCAGAAATGTTGCACGGAATAAATAATTCGTTGGATTGGAGGGCAACTGCACATGTAGGCCTAATTGAATCGCCAAGATGGGTTTATTTATATGAACGCTGGTTTTGGATTTCGTGTAAATGATGTTGTGCATTTAACACATTTGGTTATTTACGCACTGTGTGTTTCCTCTTTCTGATATGGAAATTACTGAGACCCATACTCAGCCGTCGATTCAAGTTTCAGTTTCACTTCCAATTTTCTCAAATTTGATTAAAAAAAAGGCCTGGTACAGATTTTTATTGCTATGATCATTTTAGATTTTAATATATTTGCACAAAGCTTTCCTTAAGACATTCTTGTGGTCTAATGATTAAGCCCTCAAATAAACATGAGAAACCTTCGCAACACTGCAAACACAGCAGTAAATGAATGCCTTATTTGACCTCTTTATTGTTGTCTTGGGTCTTGTGAACGTTTTTAAGAGAATATCATTTATTAAAGCTAATAATGTTCTTTACGCACATCTCATTGTGTGCTTTGCTTGTATGTTTGTGGATATCTTGATCTTTCAGTGGAAACTCTTGCATGTCTTTTTGGCATTTATGTTTACACTACATAAAACATTTAGGATGCATTATCAAGCACCATAAATATTTCATAGTGTCAATATGATTATCTCTGCTTTCTCTCACCTGTTTTCAGTTTCAGGTGCATCACCTGCTAATGTGTTTTTAATGTTTTGAGTTCATGCATGATTAATTGGTAGCTGAAAATAGATGCAAAAATAAAATAAATAATAATATTCCATGTTTCCCGCAACCCCAGCCATAGTAGTCAAACTTTTCAAAGATGCAAAAAAGTTGTAGCCCATTACTATTTAATAGTGTAATATTAATATCTCTAACAACAGGAAAATATCTCTCAAGAAAATTATTATACTATATGCAAATGAAGAGAGAAAGGAATCAAAATTAATACAACTGAATCTGGCTATTTAATGTTTAACCTACAGGATCTTTATGAATTTTCATTCCTGTTGTTGTCCTGTATTTAAGAATCTACATATAGATCATTATAATTAGTTACATTTATATAGCACTTTTCTGTGTACTCAAAGCACTTTACATAGAAGGAGGATCTCCTCAAACACCCCCGATGCTGCATTGCTGATTGGGAACTCAAAGCATTTGCATATATAGCACAGATATTAGAGCAGGTAGACTGATTTAAGATGAAGGAACAACAGTTTATGTTGTAGTGGCAAAATATGCTGAATAAGTTGCACTTTCATGAATATAATTTATGCACTGGCCAATACACAAACATAAACAAGCATTACGGATAATATGTTCATTTATGCATTCATAATTGTCAAACACAAAGTAGCTCAGATGCACTTGGTTAACCTGACCTTTATTAAAAAAAAAACTGTTTTGTATGCGTTTATCTAAAAAACATGTCTATAATGCCTGATACATTCCTTCAAACGACTTTGTAAACGGACCTGAATCGAATTCTAAGTCCCTCTCATTTTACTCCTAAAACGCACCTTTGAAAATCAAAATAACATATTTAAATGTCTTATTTTCCCTGTGCAAATAAGTTAAAATAGCTTGAATGTACCTCTACCCTTACCTCGTTTAGCAGATTAATGAACAGTGTTGGGCAGTGACTATGTAATAACGTTACTTTTTGCAGTAACTAGTGTAACTAATTACTAATCCAATTTCAGTAATAATATTAGTTACCATCCATAAAACAGCTTTTTAGTTTCGTTGCATCAACCCCTATTGATTGATTTGAAGTCCAACAATCCAATAATTCCTATTATTTTCATAATTTTCATGACTTGCACAGGCACATGAAGTCACCAGTGCAGCATGCGAGCTGGAATATGGAAAAGCTGACATTCAACGGATGGAAATATTACCATTACTTTGATTTTGTCAGGAGTAAAGATGATCTGAACATCGATTTGTAAGTTGTTTTATTAGTTTACTCTGGCATACCCACATTCCTCTGATCCTATATAAACTGTATTAGAAAACAAAAAATTTTCGTTGAAATATAATCATATAAGGGTAACAGAGAAGCTGCAACACTTTCGTTTAAATGTTGACTATCAATCGCCATTGAGTGTTTGTAATAACTTCTGACTGCGATCCAACGTGCATTTTGGTCAAATGATGAGGAAGACACTTTCTTTTAAGGTGTCCTTGTTATACATTGCATGTACTTACAATTACATTAACAATAAATAATGCACAATTACATGCAAGTAATGCATTTTAGTTAACGCTCTCTACAGCGTTGGACATGTAATAGTAATTGATACCATTAGACTTTGGCTTGACTACGTTATCAAACAGCTAATAATGTGTATAGGTTTTGTGTCCCCTCTGTGTTCCCACAAATAAGTATGCAGTCACTGCTTTGACCCCCGTACTTCATATATCCATATTTCAGCAAAACAGTTTTGATTTTGAATAGTGCAATGTCCCACAGGGGCCTATGGAAAACACTTAAACCCTATCAAGTTGCTCTGATACACAGCTTGCTATGATGTTTCTTACAGTTTTAAATTCCCTGTGTACAGTGAGGGAGTAAACAGTGAAAGACTTAACAAGCTTTCAGGCTCCAATATATTGACCTCGCTGAATTCTGCTGCACTTAATACGAACACATACACAATATTGTATAATTAACACTTAGATTGAAGAACATAACGCAGAGTAAAGGGGAATGTGCTTTTTTCAGAGAAGCTGTATGTTTCTTGCTTGACTCTGATTGTCACCCTTATTCTAGGTTCTGCTTCCTGTTTGACAGGAAATGATGTGATGCCGGCTGACCTTTATGTGTGCTGGGAGGATGAAACTGTCATGCCATCCTGCACGGCCTGATAGAACAAGGTTAACTTCTGTTTGGTTCAATGTCTCTCGACTTTGTTTCACATTTTGTACGTGATTTGCACAATAGATTCAATAGATATGCTCTCATACAAAGCTAAACTAATTTCCCTTATTTTTCTCAATAGAATTAAAACAATGTCTGTGCATACTTTGCATACAAAAGCTAGACTAAGGCCCTGCTTACACCATTAACATGACTTGTGTGATACAATCACAAGTGGTCAACCAAGACAGATTGCAGTTATCACACACGTCTCAAACGAATCTCCTGTGATCGGTAAGGATCGGATGTAGTTTACGAGTGTCTCTGATAGTGATATCGTGAATACCGTTCCCTTAAAAAGAGAGATCCTCCACAAGACAAAAGAATAACTGAATTTACAAATTTACACAAATGATCTTATTCTTCTTATCGTGTTTTACTTCCTCCACGTCATGTCAGTCTGTCACTGCAAGCTGATATTACACTGGAAAAGCTCTGTGAATTATTTAGCACATATCGATATTTATAAACAACTGATATAGCAGTGAGTAAAATACAATCAATATTTACAGGCAGTGCTTTTAAAGGATAAACTTAAGCCAAAAATGTCAAAAGAGAATAGTTTCACCACTTAAAACATTCTGAGTATTAAAGCATGTGTAGCTGGTTTATGGAAGCAGACTTTGTCTTTATGAAAACAAGAATATATTATGGTGGATATAATACACTTTAAAAGAACATACTTAAGTGTGAACTGAATGCAATGTTTTTGGACACTTAAATGCAAGTTGATTGCAATTAAATGAAAATGTATTATAGTTTGAATGTATATTAAATGTAAAAAGCTGAATCTTTTGACCCACTTAAGTAGGACTTAAGTATATCTTCTATGTAATTTAAAAATTACTTCTAACGTCCTTTAAATATGATTAAAGTTCAGCTGAATGTTCTGATAAGCACTTACTATAAACTAAAATATACTTTAATGTAATTTCTATTGAAACATATATGCTACACATTTAAATACATTTGTAATTACACACTTGTAATGATGAATGTGTTATTCAGTACATTTTAAAAAAGTACTTTACATGTGCTTAAGTATGTTAGTCAACACATCAAAACAAGTGCACTTCTTTAAAACACAGAAAAAAGATTAAGATTATTAAACTATAATTATTTAAAATGCACTTTAAAGTATAACATTTCATTTGATGTTACTTTTTAAAAGTGTACTTAAGTGTTGTTTGTTAGGAAACAAAGTCATTCGTATTATAGTACCTGCAAGTAGCTTTTTTTGTAAATGTACTTATCATATTTGAACTATATTACAAGTGCACATTCAGTGACTTCTTTTCACAAGCGTCCTGAATTGTGCATTAGTTGTGTCTCTATCTCATTTCTCTGCGCTTAGAAAGCAACCCAAGTGAAAATGGGCTGAGCGGTTCCCCTAATGTGGTACTAGTGCAAGGTCACCTCAGTGCTTGAAGCAACACTATTTTTAGAATATGACTGTCAGACCTGTGTCCCCATGTCTTGTGTCTCTCTTCCTCTTGTGCCCATATATGGTCCTTCCTGTTTCCTTTCATTATTAGTTCAGTTAATCCCAGCCGTGTGTCTGGATTATGTTCCAGGTGTGTCTAGTCTATTTATAGTCTGTTCTGCCCCATGTTTCCGGTCTATTTAAAAGTTCTGCCCCATGTGTGTTAAAAGTCTCCGTGTTCCTACGTGTATATACCCTAATTGTTAGTAAAGTCTTCTGTTTTTTGTGAAACGCTTTGTCTCCCCATTCCTGGATCCCTGAGTATTGTGACAGAACAACCGACCAACTATGACTACAGCTGAGGACGCGCTGTGGGGATTGTGGCAGGGCGGTCTGAGGTTGGAGAGATATGTGGAGGAGTTTCTTGGGCTCTCTAACCGGGTGAGCTGGCACGACGCCGCCCTAGGTGCATGCTTCCATCTGGGGTTGGATGATGAGACTATACGCTGTGATCTTCCCACCGGTAGTTTTCCCCTGATCGAGCTTATCAATCTTGTGCTGTTTCTTAACGGTTCCGATTTGGAAGTCGAGGTAATCCCAGAGTCTCGTCATCCCGCTCCAGCTGGAACGCGCAGCGCCTCCCCAGCTAACCCCATGCCGAGAACCTCCGCATACCTCTCCAACGGCTCCCCCCGCCTGCCCAACTCCAAAGACCCCACCTTCCTCCGAAGCAGCTCCATCCTCCGAAGCACAGAGACCGCTCCGGTCCGGGAGCCCACAGAGTCCGCTTCGCTCCGGTCCGGGAGCCCACAGAGTCCGCTCCGGTCCGGGAGCCCACAGAGTCCGCGTTTCCAGAGCGCCCCCAAGTGTCCGCGCCGCCAGAGCCCGCTCCTCAGCAGCGCCCACCAGAGCCCGCTCCTCGGCAGCGCCCACCAGAGCCCGCTCCTCGGCAGCGCCCGCCAGAGCCCGCTCCTCGGCAGCGCCCGCCAGAGCGCCCCCAAGAGTCCGCGCTTCCAGAGCGCCCCCAAGCATCCGTGCTTCCAGAGCGCCCCCAAGAGTCCGCGCTTCCAGAGCGCCCCCAAGCATCCGTGCTTCCAGAGCGCCCCCAAGAGTCCGCGCTTACAGAGCGCCCCCAAACATCCGTGCTTCCAGAGCGCCCCCACTTGTCCTGTCTCCATGTCCCTTGAGGCCTCCAGAGCGCCCCCCCCCCCCATTGGATGTTGTACGAAGCGGGACGCGCCTGTTGGGAGGGGGTAATGTCCGACCTGTGTCCCCATGTCTTGTGTCTCCCTTCCTCTTGTGCCCATATATGGTCCTTCCTGTTTCCTATTCATTATTAGTTCAATTAGTCCCAGTCGTGTGTCTGGATTATGTTCCAGGTGTGTCTAGTTAGTTCTGTCTATTTATAGTCTGTTCTGCCCCATGTTTCCTGTCGGTTATTAAAAGTCATTCTGTGTGTTCCTACGTTCTCTGTATACCCTAATTGTTAGTAAAGTCTTCTGTTTTGTGAAACGCCTCGTCTCCTCGTTCCTGGATCCCTGAGTGTTGTGACAATGACACTTAACACTAAATAAAAAATAAATGCCACTTTATATTCAGTGTCAAAAAACGGCTGCTCGACAAAAATAGCAGAGGACGAAATAAAAAAGTGTACATGAGAAAATGTAGTACAGAACTACAAACACGGAAGGACATGTTTAAGGATGGTTATTCATAAGAAAACCATCAGACCATATTCAGGACATGCTTAACAAGTGTTTTTTTCTCCATCTCCAATGCAAAATCTAAACCTCAAGCAGGAAGTTCACAGTTCGGATCACGAGTCTGGCCATGTTTTCATGTGAAAGATGTTCACAGACACAGATAGGAGACACATGCAGACCTCATACTGGAGAAGTTTAAAGACACTTTCTTCAGAGCTGTTGAATCTGCTGGCTGTATTTATAGCGGCTGGTGTTTTATGAGTTGTGTGTTTGTATGACACATGAAGAGGAAGAGGAACTTGCATGACAAAACAACAGAAAGGGAATTAAATTAGAGTATTTTATTCCTTATGCAACTATTGTTTTGGATGTGTGAGTTCAGGTGACTTCCTCTATCTATAGATCCATGTATGTGCTTATGTACACGCTCCTTCATATATTACTAACAACTTGTGTTTATGGGTTTATTATGACAAAATTCCCTTTTGAAGCAGTCAGTCAGTGATCACTTTATTCATGAAAAAATTACACTACAAGTCAAAAGTTTGGAATAATTAGGAGTTTTTAATGTTTTTTTTGGAAAAAAAGTCACTTTTGCCCACCAATGCATGTATATGAGCAAAAATACTGTAAAATAAATAAATAAATATTATTACAATTTAAATTAACCATTTTAAATGCAAATATATTGTCAAATGTAATTTATTCCTGTTGATCAAAACTGTATTTTCAGCATCATTACTCCAGTCTTCAGTGTCACATGATCTTCATAAATAATTTGAATATGCTGATTTGCTGCTCAAGAAACATTTATTATTATCATCACTGTTGTTTTAGCCTAATGTTTTCCATTCAAAAGTCTGTGGTAAGAAAAATGAAAAGAAATCAGTTGTTTTATTCATAAGGATGCATTCAAATGTGACAGTAAATACATTTATAATGTGACAAGACATTTATTATGTAAATTATAAATTATGTTCTTTTAAACTTCAAAGAATCCTTGAAAAAATGTATTACGGTTTCCACTAAAATATTACGTTTTCAACATTGATAATATGAATTATTACAAATTGAGCATAGAAAATGACTGAGTAGCACATCAGACTGATTTCTGAAGATCATGTGACACTGAAGACTGGAGTAATGATGCTTTGATCAGAAATAAATTACATTTCATAATATTTCAAAGTAGAAAATAGAAAACATGTAAAAATATTTAACAATTGTATTGTTTTCACTATATTTCTAATCAAATAAATGCAGCCTTGGTGAACACAAGAGACTTCTTTCAAAAAACACACAAACAAAATTGCTATTGTAATGATATTATTTCTACAAATGCAAAACATTCAAATTAGAACTTAGTTTAATATAAAAACAATAGTGGTCTGTAGCATGCCCGCATTAATGTGTATGCATTTATGTTTAAAATATCTACAGAAATGGGGCTTTATGGGCAGGAAGAACATCTGTTCAATGAAAGAGAGCGAGACACACTCACAAAAACGATAGAGATAACCCTTCCCTCCATCACTACATCCATTATACTTCTGTCCATACTGATGTCTCTGCACCTGCGCCTTTCCCCTCTTTACATTCTCCTCCAGTGCACTCTTTCCCCTCCATACATATACACTCTTAAAATATAACGGTCCCGAATGAAGGGTTTTGCAGCGATGCATGGAGGAAGCATTCTGGGTTCCTCAAAGAACCTCTCAGTGAACAGTGCTTTCTTCATGTGAAGAACGTTTCAGTATTCTAAAGGAGCTTTTGCCAATATAAGGAACCTTTTGTGAAAGATTCCATGAATGTTAAAGATTCTTTATAGAAGCATTGGTTCCAAATAAGGAACCTTCATTTTTCAAGTGTATGTCATCGGAAATTATTAATGACATATTGATATTAGTATGGAAACATCTTTGTAATTTTGCATCTGTTAGGCCAAAAACTGTAAAATTATGTCATTTATCTGCTGAAAATAAAGCATCAGGTGTGAATTTACACATTTTTAGCTTATTAATATCAACTAGGCCATGCCGACATTGCTTGATATGACCTTCCTAGAGAGTCTATTCTCATGACTTAATTAATATTAATGAGTCGGTGTGAGCTGAGCCCTTCTAATATCAAGCTCATTCGATTTGTCCATCAAACCATTCGGTTCAGGTTTCATACCTTTACTTGATTCAAGAGTCTGCTAAGCACAGATGTTAACTATTTACAAAATAACCATAAGAAACGGACCAAATATTTGACAGCATATTAAAATAGTGTATCTCATTCTACTGTAAACAAACACATGATAAACATCATAGACTCTAAAATCATGTTATTTAAGCTAAGCCGGGGGTTTCCATTACTTTAAGAAGATGCATTCATACAGGATATATCATTTGTAAGCACAGCATATTAATATTTCAGAAACATCAGTCAATCATGCATTTTTTAAACAGAACTTATAATAATAATAGACACAGATCACAGTAAATATCTATTTAATATTTGTGTTATGAAAGAAAAAAAAATTTTTATATTCAACAGAACTGAATTATGGGCTGGTGATTGAGATATTATTGGTCATTAAATGTATCTGTGATCAAAAAAGACTAAGACTAATGAGTCTCGAGATTTAGACGATGCTAAAAGTTACTGAAATGTATTTAAAGTCAGTGACTTCCATCAGTTTGACTTTATATGAGACGACAGTTGAAGCACTGTTGCACTTTTGAAAGCTATGGCAAAATGTTTTAATCTATGAAATATTATAAATCATGTTGCCTTTGACCAGAGTGATTTGATGGATTAAAGATAATTAACAGTCAATGGGATCACAGCTTGCATGTTAGTCTCACCCGCTGCCATGCATGGTTATAATGTCTATGATTACACAAAATAAATGTAGAATTTTCTTTTATTAATTTTTTAGAGAGGACAGAACAAAAAACTGTTTTATGAAGTGATTTTGTACTAATTTGTTAGATTTGATTCATAAGAAAGCATGCCATTTTTAGATAAAAAAATAAGCATGAAAGTTCACCCCAACTATTAAGCAGATTGCATGAAAACAAATTAGTCATCAATTTGCCAAAAAGTCAACCAGTTATGAATCACCATGAGATTGCGTTGAAAGGTCTCCCTCACATCCCTAGCTGCGACACGTGAAAGCCTCCTTTAAATACTGTTGTGTCTATTAGCACATGCTTCTGTTTGTGTACATATTCTTAAATCACCCATATGGCCACAACGTTAGCATGCAATTAGTTAGACTGCGCAAGCTAATTAAAACATTTAGTAAATCACAGCCTAGACATACTAAAACCAGCCAGATGGAGAAAAAAATATCTTTGATAAATGCATTTAGAAAAATGAGTTTTTGCTGTAGAATATACGCCTCCTCGCAGTCACAGCAGCAGATCCCACTGCATCCAGCACGTCCAATCAAACCAGCCAGTATTTAAATGTCTGGAGACCATTGAAAGACCCAAACGTAACTCAAACAATCAAGCAATTGTCAGATGGCCAGACAGAATTAAACTGAAACTGTGCACAAACGTCCTCTTTGTGTGCGAGAGCGTTTGTTTTTGCTTTCCTCATCGCAGAAGTCACACTGCTAACGGTTTCTTGACCGTTTATCATTTATTGTGATGTCTTCCATCATTTAACACACTGCTAGATGAGAGCATTGATCCCAGTTGAGTCTTCAGGCATGTTAAGTGATATAAGCTGCAGATATCACTCTGATAAACACACTCTGTTTGAATGCAAAATGCATTGGCCACATCAGCCAAAAATGTACTCTTAATAAAAAAGGGCAGCTAATGGTTGGCACAATGGCAGAATACTATAATGTAGGCTATGGGATGATTAGAAGAGTTTGAGCAGAGTTCACTCTTTTTATCCCTTTCTTCTTTTCCATTTTGTGTATAATGTCTCCTGATTATCTTCAGGCAATGCTTTCAAATGTAAATGCATTGCTTAGCCCCCCAAATATTCTCAGTATAGCAATGTAACACAACCCGACTCCTCTTGGGTTCCTGTAATTATCACCAAATAGTCTCATATTTCAAAGATATATCACAAACCAATTACAAGAGTCACACAAATCGAGCTCTTGATATGCTTATTTTTTGTCACAGACACCAACATAACCATATAATACGAGTTTACAGCGCAAATGTAAAAACTAATGTTAGTCTATTAATGAAACATATTAATGACCAAATTAAACACACCCCCTCGGTCTATAGATCTGGCACTTTGGCATAAAGACACAAACACACATCTTTTGTCTTCTCAAGACATTAACTGATGGACTGGAGTAGTGTGGGTTATTGTGATGATGCTATCAGCTGTTTGGACTCTCATTCTGACGGCACCCATTCACTCACTGCAGAGCATCCATTAATGAGACAGTAATGCTACATTCCTCCAAATCTGATGAAGAAACAAACTCATCTACGACTCTGCAAACTGTCATTTTTGGGTGAACCATTCCTTTAATTCCATGAACTAAATATACATATAAGGATTTGTAAACATGTACTCATATAAAGTTCATGTGTAAATGATTAATGCTTTAGACGCTGTCAGTAGTGTGCATTTTAATGTAAATGTGATCATATTTTATGCAAAATACATACAAATACTCATACGATCAGTGTCCTATCTAGTGATCCGTCTCTCTCTCTAGCTCTGAGGGTATATAGAGCATTAGGACACGCATCTACATCAACAGCTTCCCATCATTTGGGTCGAAGCATTTCATATTTAAGTGTGCCATTTTTACATTACACTCTATATTTAGCTTCGCTTGCATGTTAGAGCAGCTCAGAGGAAGATGAATGGAATAAGAGGAAAAATACTGAATGTATTCATTATAATACATCTCCTCATCCTCCTAACCTCACTCGTTCATCTTTGCCAAACTGATCATTAGATTTGTGATGAGTTTCAACATTGGTGCAAATCTGTGTGCATTTCTTAGCTCTTCTGTGCTAGTGTTATCTCACGCAGCAGTTGGTGTTCGTGGCATTAAGCTCAGTTAGGTTAGGTTAGGTGTCTGGCACAGACACTCGCAGCACTTTTATTGATTTTTGACTCTTTGCACATTAGAAATGCTAAGACATACACATGCTGGTTTTGAGTGCTGTTCTGTCTTTTGCTTGAGAAATGCTTATATTTCATCAGAAATGATACTGTGTGCCTCATGTTTTTAAACATGAAGAGATAAGTCTGTGCTGTGTTTTAGTAATCTCATGCATTTGTATTTATTGTATGTGAAATGTGTTTCTGTCACACGTATATTTATGTATGTTTGCACAGACACTAAAGCAATAAACACTACAATACTGACAACATCTGAACCTCACAGGCGCTCCTATTCTTGTTTAATCTATGAATATTTCATTCATGGAATTATTTGGTTGATTCTATTGAATTTCATATCAATGATTTTGTATTTTCAATCTCACTCCATATGATACATTTACATGACTGTTTGAATTCACATAATGTAAAACAGAACTACACTTAAAATCCTGGAAATAAATCATATTTAAGTCGTTTTTAACCATTATTGATTGATTGATTGATTGATTCATTTTGAACGTCATGTATCATCTCATGTACTGCTTTTTTTGTTTTTCTGATAATTTTATAAATTATAGCAATTATACACTTGTCAGCCTGTTATGTTTTTCTGTATACTGTATAATGTTATGAAATGGTTAGGGTTTGGTTTAGAGATATGAGAGATAATCTACATGATGGTATATTGTAACTTCAATTATTGTGACTGTACATTTTTCTGCCAGGTTTAATTTTTATGCTATTATATATTATTATATAAAAGCTGTTGTTTAGGTTTGGTGATAGGGTTAAAATATATATATGAATACCTGTAAAACTGTAAAAATGTCACTATGTAAAATATAAATGTCATATATACATTTCTATATTTGTACATATACTCACTACATTTTAGATGCTGCAAGCACGTCCAAATTGTTTGCTTCAGCATCTTCCCAAACGTGCAATAAATATGTTTTTGTATCTGTAAATGTTATCTATGAATATCTATAATCTATGAATCTGCATATAAAGATGTACTTAAGTGGGTCAAAAAATACAGTGAGCTAATTGCATTTAACATTTAACAATTAAGTGTCATGCAACATTACACTCATTTCACGCTGACGTATATTCTTTCAAGCATATTCTTTAAAAAAAGCTAAATGGTACTTTGTTCCCTTTTTTAGGAGCATGCAAGTGTAGAGTGTTTCCTAATATACTCTGATATTTCTGAAGCAGGTTCAGCCTCTCGTAGATTGTTTATGAGTAATGACTTTCATCAGAGTCACACCATCAGACCAAAACCAATCAAACAAGCGCATGTGTTACTGAGAGGATGAGAAAAGACATCATCACCCCACAGACGAACAAATGCGTCAAGGTGCAAGACACCGTTGTGCGGTTACGCACATTACACGGTCAAGTGCTGCCGTCAAAAGTCATGCAGTCGTACCCTTTGTTGTGCATGCTTACGTAAGATATCTCTGCTCTTCCTATTCTTATTCCACTCCCTCCGTTCTCATCTATTATCAACGAATCCCCAGAGCCTGGAGAGCAACCCTTCCCCCATCCTTAATGAGAGAGAGATTGATAGAGACACCACCGTGCATCTTGCCACCTTGAACACCAGCAGCAGCAGTGCTTGCGGAAATAACTTCAGTGCAAATCATCTGTGCAAACTTCACAATCCTCGTTTTTATGACACAAATTCCATCAAACGTGAAAGAAATCCTTACCTTATTAAATCTGGTTTTCTTCGCTCATTCCCTCTCCATGTCCTCTGTCTGTCTTCATCTAGTGCACATCCTCAGCAAAGGTCTACGGTGGCTCTGTGTGTGTATGCGTGTGCATGCGAATGCAAGCCAGTGATGACGTGCAGACGTGTGAAGCTAGCAGAGCATGGTTTCAGCCTCAGACATCACTTCCTCTGCTTCACAATGTGTTTCCCTTTACTGTGTAGACACATCCTCTTCTCTGCCTCTCCGTTACTTGTGTCCTCCACACAAACCACACATGCAAACACAGAATGGGCTTGTGCACTGAAATAAAAAAAAACATTTTCATTAAGAAATGGCTCAAATTCACAGTTGGCATTTAATTATACACTGAAATAGTATTCCAGTAATCTTCCAAAAATCATGTTTACAGTGTATGGGCGGTATGCGCAAGCTTGTGTCAAAAAACCCCACTGATCTTACCTTCCAGATTTCATCTCAGCTCCACATAAACACCTTCGTCTCTTCTCCTCACGCCAGCATTGTTGTGATCTCTCTGCTCGCTTTTTGCTTCACCCAAATATATTAATACAGAAATGCAATCCACCGTTGACAGCGTGCTGTAAGAAGCTCACATCCTGCTGTTCCTCCAGGGGCAGGTTGAATTGCTCTCTGTCTTTTTCTGCCCCTCGAGCATGCAGTCTTTAAAACCCATTCACATCAAACTAAAGCCAGCCCCTTCCGCTCCTGCTCTCCACCCCCTCCTGTCTTTTCTCTCCTTCACCCTCTTGCCCTCTGGCTCCTCAGCCTCCTCCTCACCGTAGCTACAGTAATCCTTTTTATAGCCTAATATAGGGATGATTAGAGAGATGGACTAGAAATAAGGGTCCCAACAGGGGGTTTCACAGCAAAATTTCAATCATCCAAAGAATCTTTTTTCACTTTAAAGAACATTTTATGGAATGGAAAGATTCCATGTATGTTAAGGTTCTACATGGAACCATCAATTCCAATAAAGTACCTTTCGTTTTTAAGTGTTTATGCAGTTCTCAGCATTTTTGTGTTAGCATCATTGGGAAGCATGCACAGTATGTGTGTGTGCATCAGCCTAAACACTCCTGGCTCGCGTCAGCACACACATACACAGTCATTCAGGATGTGATTTACTGACTAGGATTGGGAGCGGCTCTCCTCTAGATTCAATATTACAGACAGAGGACTCTCCTATGGCTTGGCCATCTGGCAGCAGAATGTGGGGTGACCCTCCCTGATACTAATACAACACCACGGATGCAGGGGGGGGGAGTGATTGGGGGGAGAGGGGGGGGGGGGGGGGGGATGTGCTCCACACACACACACGCACGCACGCACGCACGCACTCACACACACACACACACACACACACACACACACCACACACACACACACACACACACACACACACACACACACACACACACACACACACACACACACACACACACATGTTGGTTTTTATGGTTTACGGGGACTTTCCATAGGCGTAATGGTTTTTATACTGACAAACCGTATGTGCTATTGCCCTACACCTACCCTACACTAAACTTAGCCCTCACAGGAGACGGTGCATTTCTATTTTCCCTCAAAAAAACACTGTATGATTTATAAGCGTTTTAAATTATGGGGACACTGAAAATGTCCTCATAAATCACCTTCTCCTTGTAATACCTATGTCATACCCACATTATACAAATTTGTGTCCTCATAAACCACATAAACATGCACACACACACACACACACACACACACACACACACACACACACACACACACACACACACACACACACACACACACACACACACACACACACACACACACACACACACACACACACACACACACACACACACACACACACACACACACACACACACACAAAGCCAGCCTTTTGTTTTACTCCCAAATGACTGTTATACAGGAAGGTATGAGTTGGTTCTATTGTTGGCTAAATATATTTATATCAGAAAGATTTGTTTATTTTTATGAATTATGTATATTAATTCTAAATGCATTTCTGACTGAAACCTTGAAGATGAAGGAACGACAGTCAGAGCTATATATATATATATATATATATATATATATATATATAAATAAACATTTTATTTTTTCTGTAAATGAAGCTCGATATAAAGCTAAAATATAATCAAACATATATTACAAGAAAACCCCTATTTCAGTTAATTACCAAGCCAACATTTCTGTTTAAACGGAAATAATAAAATTAGTAAAACTAAAACAAATTAAAGCTAATAAAACAAAGCTAAAATGATGATGAAGTATAAGAAAACAAGTACAATACTATAATAGTAAATAATACTGCAATAACACGTATGGAAGCAGTTATGTTGTACACTGAAAAATATGATTCATTGATTTCACTCATTTAATATTTTTAAGGGAAGTGTTTGCAATAAATTTATTGGAGCAACATGTAAATAAATTTAGTTGACTAACTTTAAAAAATAAAATAATTATATGTAGCTAAAATAAATTGTTTGCAACCACTTACCTTAAAAAAATAAGTATTTGTCAAATGTTGTACTTGATGGAGTTCATGTGTATATTTCATGAGAGTAAGATGTTCACAGATACTGGTACTGATACTGGTTCAGGTTTCTGTCTTGACTTGTTTAATCTTTGTTATGGATGTGGCTTCAGGCCGCAGAGATATTAACAATAAAACAGAGATAATAAACTAAATAAAGGGGACTCTGATATGCTGGGTTCAGTCCCCAGGTGTTTTAATGATTATATGGCCATCTAGTGGACATTGTTGGTACTGTTGCAGTCAGTTTTCGGAGTACAAGTGCATGATTGCACGATGCTGGTGTCTCTAATGCTTCTAAACTGCAGATTTGGTCAGTTTTAAGTATTTTTTTTAGAAAGGCAGCTCTTTGTTTTTCTTCATTTGCTTCTATATTCATTCTACTCTCTTCTCGTGAATAAAACAAATCCCCAATTTAAGCTTCTGTGTCATTTTTTACAGTTGTATTAATACAGTTTATAAACACAATTTCCAGAAGAGTCCTGGTGAGGTTTGTTATACACTATAAGATGCTGGTTTGGTGTAAACAGAGGGACAGTCATGCAGAAAGTACCTCGTCCTCACTGTGAAGTGTGTTTTTTTATGTCTCTTCCAAAGGCCCTGGACAGCTTGTTAGGATAGAAATACAATATTAAATCAGCACCTGACTGCCTTTACCATGAATCTCCTCCAGCAGGACAATGATCCAGAGCACACCTCGAGAGAAGAAATGGTTCCCCGAGTCCAGAACGAGCACAGTCCCCGAGGACTGAGCTGAAGAAGAGCTGCTCATTTTGTACAAAATTTATAAAAATCTTATATCGTGCAAAGTTATTACTTCATTCTCGTTCAATTTTTATTTAATTTTACTCTTAATTAAACTCTCTGTTTAGTCCGTTTTTGGGATGGTTACAACTTTGGTGTTCAACATATTGATTCAGGAATGCAAACAATTAAATATTGCCATTTATACTTCATTTGGTTGATTTTGTTTCAGTTACCTTTAATAAAAAAAGTTGTTTGTATAAGGAATAAAAAAAGAGGAGAATTATCTTTCAAATCTGACATGTGTTTAAAGCAGGCAGGAGACTTCGGGAAAGCAGGTGAAATTTTGTCAAATGGACTGAGAACAATATTCCTCATTGTGTGCCATCAACAACATGCCTGCCTCAAACCTGAGGAGATTTCCTCTTGAGCAATATCTCACGAGGTCTTTTGCTGTCAAGACAGAAGGCAGCATATCTCAAGAGACGGCACGACGGAGGAAAACTACAGAATACATAAATACACTATCTTTGACTCACAAAGCCCACCTGTCTACAAGCAGAACGGTTGCAAGGGAGATATTATTGATTAGTGTTCTCATTTAATCAGAGCCAATATCACTATTCACTGACATGCATGTTTTTACGAAAGCTGAAGAATTTAAATTTAGGTGTAAATCTGACCCATATGTTCCCATCTGGGAAGTGTGACCAACGTGAATGCATAAATCCAAGGAACAAAATGTCACGTTTTTACATGAAGGCAGGCCTATAACAGATTTATCAGGATATGTCGGTCAAATGTCATCAATTCCTAACACTAGGGGGCGCTACAACTTAAGAAAATCGTAATAGTGCAACTAAACGACCTCAGAAGTATATCACAGCTAGATTCAGCATGCAATAGAAATGCATCTATGTTAATCCCAAAACAGCAGTCTAAACTGAACTGAACAAGTCATGCTCATGTAGTCACTCATCAATATTTATTGTCACTGAACAAATCCTACAGACCTGCACATTAAAAGGTTGGTTGCATGAGAAAAATACATTCAATCATCACCAAGAAAAAAGCTCATCTTTTGTGTTACAGAACAAACAGATTTACTTCAATGTAAAATACTTTCTCACTCTAAACACATCTTCCTTTCTCTTTTAATTAAGGACAAAACACTGTGCATATATAAAAACAAAACAGCATAGGATATATGAAAACAACATATGCATACGAAACGTGTTGCATGCCTAACTAACATAAGAGTCATATTTCCCAGAATAATATCGAGTTTCTCAGATCATTGGAAGAATTGTGTAAATCACATCTCAACAGCTAATGCTACGACATGCAGTGCATAAAAACACAGAGGACAGGGATATTCTCACGGTTGAAACAGATCATGTTTTTGGCATCTCACAACAACAGAGCCAGAATTTTTTTTTAAAGGGATGTTTTTTTAAACATCTTTTGAACACAGAACCACAAGAATGACTTTATAAACATTATAATAACGATTTATTTCTTCAGCAAAAGGCCATGATAATGTAATTTCCCCATGAAGATGCCTTTTTCCTATTTACGTTTTTATATCAATAACTTTATAATAAAGTATTCTGAAATAAGGTATTGTTATCTCCTTTGGTGCATGGAGCCATTTACTCATTTAGATCACATCCAAAGCATAACGAGTGTCTGATTGTTTCAATTAACTCCGATTCTTTAGCAGTTAGTGTTTAATGCTCAGATATGCAGCCGGACAAAACCACAGCCGCCACAAACAAACTTCAAATGTTCGGTCATGGTGTGAATAACTTTAGAAATACATTGTTTTATTTCAAAATATTGTTCACACATAATATTTGTGGTGTGACCAGGGCCTTTTAATTCTATATAATAATAATACTTTGTTTTATACACAGATCATTAGTTTTTTACAGCATTCAACACAGATGCATCAGTTATAGCTGGAATATCAACTACTTGTTTTATTGCAGTTAACGCTCTCAAGATACATTCATTTAAAATAAAAAATAAAAAAGTTTGAGATTTTTTCTCCTCATTTTGATTCAATAAATTCAACGGTTTAAAGAACATTACAGTTGATTGCATAATGTTTCAGATGCAAACACACCTGATCTATGCCACCGTGAGTTTACACTCAAATCCAGCCGCGGCTGCTTTGGTGACATTAAGCTCCAGTTTAGCTGCATTCACAAAAAGATCTTATTACTACGGTGAAAGTACTTAAAAACAACCGTTATGTACCTCAGAACAGAGTCACTGAAAATCCCTCCTTCTCTTAATCTATTTTTCTTTTGTTATTTATTTGTATAATTAAAATGAGAAGGTATTTTAAGCAACCTGGGAAGAATGTACGGATTACACTTTACTTGACATGACACTTTTTATGCATGTTTATGATAACTGTCATTAAATGCACAGTTGTGTCATTTTTAATGCAAAGATGACATTATTTGACCTAACCCTAGCCCATAACAAAGACATCTCAAACAATGTCATCTTTGCATTAAAAATGACATAACTGAGCGAATGGCACTTAATGACAGTTATCATAAACATGCATAAAACCCTTCATATTCATGACGTGTGTCATGTCAGTCTTATGCACACCTCTTCAAGTAACTGTTACTGTATGTACACCATAATGATACATTGAGACTGAGATATGTGAGACTTCATTCAGACTTCAGCGGGGAAGAGTTGGTTGATCAGTTGCAGCTTCAGTCCAGCAGATAGCAGCACGTCCACGTCTCACCGCGTGTGTCCGGCTGTGATTCCTTCAACATTGTTGTGCTCGGTGTGATTGGAAGAAATGTGCCTCCTTGTTGACATGCTGATCATTTGTGAAGTCAGACAAAAATAAGTACACCCTAGTGAAAAATAAACATACTTGAATGTATTTTAAAAACATTTTATTTCAGGCTAAGTATACTATAAATTCATTTTCATATTTATGTACTTAATTAAATGCCCTGTAATTGTACGTTTAGTATAGTAAACTGGTATACTTAAAGTCGTCTAAATTGGAACAACTAATTGTGTGCTTAATAGCACGTTAATTGTGCAGAAGTAGTACAATTAAAGATATACTTAATATATTTGGATTGCGCTTAAGTGGAACTATTGCAAGTATACTTTAAATATCTTGCATTTAAAGACCGGTGTTATTCAAAGATCGTACAATTCTTATCAAAAGTGACATTAAAACACATTTTAGACTTAATATTAAGAAATCTGCATTGTGCACAAGTAGTACGCCAAATAAAGTTTAATTATAATTTTTATATCAGTAAGTCTCGAGCAATATGTCAATAAATATGTTAAAAGGTTTTAACCATACTAAGTATGAAATAAATGTATTTTAAATATATTTTAAATAGGGCAGTTAATAATATTGAGTTAACAATATAATGTGTAATGTTCTAAGTTGATTTTTCTGAGCAGTGTATTTATGTAGTGATGCAGAGTGTTGGTTACCGGTTTAGAGGTGACAGTCAAAAACACCCTGTTCAGCTGCTTCTACATCCTCTTCTGTGATGACTGAAGCACACAGAACAAGCAGACATAGTCAGAGACAGTCTGGTAAACACAGCTCATCTAGCACGGCAAGCCCTTTTGACTTGTATTCATTCTCAGGATATGAATTCTTGATATCAACAATTCAGTTTTTACTAGTTAAAATGCTCATTCTTGATATCAGGTATTAGATTTCTACTAGTAACAATGGTAATTCTTGATATCTTGTTAACTGTATTTTCACTAGTTAAATGTCATCATAGACTGCCATCCAAAATCTATTTTTGATATCAAGAATTAATTTCTTACTAGTTGAAATTCCAATTTCACATATTAGAAATATAATTCTTACTAGTAAAAAT
This sequence comes from Ptychobarbus kaznakovi, assembly GCA_027422405.1. Lineage (NCBI taxonomy): Eukaryota > Metazoa > Chordata > Actinopteri > Cypriniformes > Cyprinidae > Ptychobarbus > Ptychobarbus kaznakovi. The sequence continues at coordinate 27,796,730 of CM049798.1, read as the reverse complement.
GTCTATTCTTGATATCAACAATTGATTTTGGATGGCAGTCTATAGTGACATTTAACTAGTGAAAATACAATTACAGATATCAAGAATTATAGTTTTTACTTGTTGAAATGTAATTCCTGATATCAAGAATGAACATTTGAACTAGTAAAAATTGAATTGTTGATAGCAAGAATTAATATCCTGAGAATGAATAAAAGTCAAAACGGCTTGCCCTAATATGGGTTCTGCAGTAAAAAACTGTGTGTGATAGTGTGTGTGTGCTTAGTGAAAGTGTGTGTGCGGTTGTGTGTGTGTGTGTGTGCGTGCGTGCGTGCTGTGTGTGTGTGTGTGAGTGTGTGTGTGTGTGTGTGTGTGTGTGTGTGTGTGTGTGTGTGTGTCTGTGTTTGTGTGTGTGTGAGTGTGTGTGTGTGGTGTGCGTGTGTGCGTGTGTGTGTGTGTGTGTGTGTGTGTGTGTGTGTGTGTGTGTGTGTGTGTGTGTGTGTGTGTGTGTGTGTGTGTGTGTGTGTGTGTGTGTGTGTGTGTGCTGCGTGTGTGTGTGTGTGTGTGTGTGTGTGTGTGTGTACGTGGTGTGTGTGTGCGTGTGTGTGTGTGTGATAACGTACCTGTGTTCTGCAGGTTAGACAGGGCGTTGCTGGGCAGAGGAAAGCTGTAGGATCTGGACTGCAGTGCCGGTGGTGTCTCATGACTGATGCTCTTCGTTCTTTTACGGCATTCGACCGTCAGGCGTCCATGACATGCTTTATGACAGTTCACACCACATACTGAGAGAGAGAGAGATGCAGCGTTAGTATATAGGATGATGGACAAAGCCGAAAAGACAGTAAGCAAGCTCTTGTGAAAAAGTGCACTTAATTGTATTGCAAGTATATGTGACTCTCTCTGTGAAAACCCAGCTAAAGTCTTTTTTTTTACATTTACTATTTTCTGCATAAACGCATCCTACATATTGTAAAGAGCATTCTGTGAAAATATATTCTTGGTATCTTTAATATTGACTGAGTAAGACCATGTCAAAGATTGAAATCATAGTGAAATGAATGCTTGTAATCAAACTTTGATGCTCGTTATCTCAGAATTAGATTTGTAGACTTTTTTTAATGAGAGGGTCACGTATTTTAAGATAACAGAAAACATAATAATGAAATAAAAGGCCACTTAAGAGACACTTTTCGAGATGTTTCACACTTAAGGACACATTTAAATCATTATGTTTAATAATCTTTGTCATGTTTTATTTTAATGCACTTAATAACATAATAAAGCACTTATTTATCATTTTAACTGTGGTGTTTTTTATATACTACATTTAAAGTTAATATATTTCAAGTGTACTTAATTGCAATTTCATTGCAAATGTGTATTTACCAATATATTTAAATACATGATATACAAGTTTGAAAAGAAGTGACATTAAAATATATTTTAGTTTATCATAAATGCTTTACTACTTTAACCATATTTCAAAGTGAACAGAAGTAATTACATACAGTATAAAGATGTACTTAAATCATACTTAAGTGGGTCAAAAAGCACGCTAATTCAGCAAGTTACATTTAATATAAAATATATTCATATTCATATTATTTATATTAATTGCATTTAATATAAATTTAAACTATAATACATTTAATTTAATTGCAGTTAAGAAAAAGAAAGCTTTTTACACACTCGTGTGACACGTTTTACATACTCCACAAGTGTGACAAAAGATGCAAACGATTTTTCTCATTTCTTCCAGATCCTTCATTTTCCCCACTTTACTCATTTCTCTCTCACTTAAGTGTCAACACCAGCTATCTTGACCGTGTTTCTCTTTTTACTCAGACAAACAGTCTCCTCGAAATACAGACATGGAGCAGCTGAGACCTTATTTTCTCCTTACTGGAGATATTGGTACATGAAAAATTGTACTTAAAGTAGTAGCCAAAATTCATAAGTATACTAAATTGTTTGGCAATGTTGCATTACAGTATTTAACAGTTAAACGATACTCCTTCTTAGTAATCACGATTTATTCATTATAAACGTCATAGAAGTCAGAACCATGGCTCATTGAAAGTGTTTTGTTCCCTGTGCTATACTTTGCCAAGCTCTTTTTGCCTCCACTCAGAATAATACCACTGAAACGTTGATCCGTATGTCATTTATACTTCAAACGTGGTTTGACTTTGAATCTGACACGGCTTCAAGAGGGATAGGGGAGTTTTTAAAGCTTAAAAAGATGCAAAAGCACCATAAATGTATCATAAAAGCTGTTAATATTACTTGTGCTATAATCCAAGTCATTTAAAACTATTTAATAGCTTGGTGTGAGCAACTGACTGGATTTGTTTACTGAAAACCTTGACATCCAACCTAGCTCTCCTTGGCACATTCATGAGTTTAGAGCACAAATAATTATTATCTGATACACTTCACATAATTAATCAGACTGAATCAGTTCTTGAGTTCATCTCACTGATTCATGGTCTGATTGCAGCGGTTTCCCGGCCAAAGCTATCACATGACTTCAGAAGTAATATGTGATGCTTTCATGATAATTCGACCATGCACTGTAATGAACTCTATGCATGATCATTTCTGCATTTAACCTCAGAGGCCACAGCGACTTCTGGTGCAGAGGAAATTGTAAGACAAGAAAGCACAAAATTAAATCTTGAGGAAGTGTTAGACAACAGGACAATGCGATATTGTTACAGTCCACCTTCACACTAAAGGTATTTATGTTTTCTATAGTTAATATATAATATACTACAAACATACCAACTACACACACATACAGCTCTCTCTTACCTTTGCATTTGTATCCTTGTTTATAAAAGCCCCATATCTTAAAAAAGGAAGAAAATAAGTTATTTTTGAGGAAAAAAGATAGATGCAGAAAGGATGTGGAAAATAGTACAGAGAGGAGAAGATGGAGGGACTAAGATCAAGAGAGATAAAGAGAATCACAGCAGGTAAACAATAGATGAAAGGGAGAGCACAAACACAACATCAGAGGCCACACACACACACACACGCACATGCACGCACATGCACGCACGCACGCACACACACGCACGCACGCACGCATGCACACGCACGCACATGCACGCGCACACACACGCACGCAGGCACACACCACGCACGCACGCACACGCACGCACGCACGCACGCACGCACACCACACACACACACACACACACGCACGCAAACACACGCGCACGCACACACACATGCACGCAGGCACACACACACACGCACACACACACACGCACACACACACACACACACACACACACACACACACACACACACACACACACACACACACACCTACACACACACACACACACACACACACACACACACACACACACACACACACACACACACACACACACACACACACACACACACACACACACACACACACACACACACACACACACACACACACACACACACACACAGGTAGATCTGAAAGTACCACATACACTCAATGGAAGGTACTGGTGTACAACAAATAATACACAGCTACACACCACACTAAGCTATAAATAAACCAGCGGATCAAAGCCAATGTGTTCAGGCTCTGTCCATCTCAGAAAACACACGATGCAATAACAAAAAAAAACATAATGAATCTATTTCTATATGCTTGCATGAGACTTACAAAGCCGGCGCAGTGTTCGCAGAAGGTGGGTTTCACATATGTGGTCTCAATAAAGGTGTGTATGAAGCCCATCTTACAGCTGAGCAAAGAACTGGCCTTCATGAAGTAATCTATCATCTCCTCTCTGCTGATCTTTCCATCCCTGATAAACGGAGAAAGACAGAACATGAAATGAGAGAGAAAAACAGACACACAGAAACAGTCAATAAGATCCAAACAATGCAAACCGAGTTCATGTGCATATTTTCATACAGCTATAACATAACAAATCAACTCCCATGGAAGAGGTGCTTTATGAACATCACAAGAGAAGAGACCCAGTAACTCATGAAATCTTCCTATGGGTTGTAGACTTAGTGAAATACATTACACGACTTCTAAAATCTGAGCATGCACTTGCTTACTTTGTAAATGGTTATTGGACATCATGCACTAAACGGCTGAGGATCACACGTTACCAGACAAACATACATCTAGTTTTCAAATAAAATGCTATTGTTGGAAAAATGTACTATTTTAGATGTTGTGCCCACAACATTTCTCGTTTGGCATCAATACACTTACTGATTTTTATCGAGTTCTCCAAACTTGCTGAGATAAGGGAAGTTATTCCTGATACACTCAAACTCTTCTCGTGAGATGAAGCCGTCGCCGTTTGAGTCGAAATTCTTGAACACAGACTGTGAAAAGAAAACATGAAAAAATGTATCTCCAACAATACATCTTACATGCTGTAAATGAACATATTGAGCCTGTTAAATTATATAATATATAGTTAATGTCAGTGTACATAGATTTGACCCTGCACTAAGCTTCATGACTGAAAAATCCTACATTAGCAACTAAAAACTAGACTTGACCTAAAAATAGCTGGAGCCTGGCGTCTCAAGATGTGTTTTTCAAAGGCATCTTAAAAAAAGCAGTGCTCAGCTCGTGAGATGCTGAAAAAACACTGAGACACAATGCTACGGCCAAGATATCATCGACAGAATACAAGAACACGTCTACCCTTCAGAGACTGAATTTGATGGATACTATATAAATCTCCATCACACATTTCTCCATCAAGCACATTACTAGAACTGCATGGTTAATCAAGCAGTAGCAGAGTTTGACTGAGTTTGCAGCAGTAAACAAGAGTAAAGGCTCAACTCAAGTGATGCAATGGGTTTTTTCTCTTACTTCCACCATCTTCTCGATATGTTTGCTGATGATAGCAGGGTCCGCTTTAGGCTTGACTGACGCTGCCCACTCATCAATCATCGATGGCTGTTTAGGAGCTGGACTGGACGAGGAGGTTGAGTTCTGATCCACCAACCCAAAACAATAAATCACATTATTTCACATATATCTATATATATACCAATATATACAATGAACCAAATATGAGTGTCTGGCAAACTGACCGCTGGTTTTGCGGCTCTGGGTTCCCTCTGTAATGAGAGCTGATAAATCTCTTCTTCTGTGTGGTACTGATCCAGTGACACCTATACATAAGGATTCAAGGGCACACTTTACAATAGGGAACACTTGTTCACTAGTAACTACGACTTTCCCCTCAATAAACTCATAATTTGCTGCTTATTAATAGCTAGTAAGGTAGTTGTTAAGTTTATGTATTGGGTAGGATTAGGGATGTAGAATAAGGTCATGTAGAATAAGGCATTAATATGTGCTTAATTACTAATAAATGGCTCATATTCTAGTAATATGCATGCTAATAAGCAACTAGTTAAGAGACCTTAAAATAAAGTGTTACCGGATTCAATACATTTAAAATGAATAATATAACTTTTTAAGAAGAATAAATACATTATATCATTATATGTACACCCTATATATACACTCTGAATTATTTTGTGTGCGTGTGTTTATCAAAACGTTGTATTTATTCAAAAGGCAAGTCCTTAAAGAGGAAAAAGCTATGGAGCCCGTTCCCATCACAGTTAGGTAGATAAATAAAGAAATACAAAAATAAGTAAAAGGTAATTGTGATTCTTTTTATCTCACAATTACGACTTTTATTCTTGCAATACTGTTATAAAGTCATAATTTACAAGTTATGTCATAATTTCTGTGTTAGGCTAAGCAGGACTTGTAATAGCACTTGCGTGTTGTTGCTCTTTTGCTGGTTTTGATTGCTTCTATAATGTCCTCATTTGTAAGTCACTTTGGATAAAAGCGTCTGCTAAATGACTAAATAAATAAATAAATAAATAATTTAATTTCTCAGAATTGCGAGTTAACATCTCACAATTATGACACTATAACTCACAATTGTGAGTTTATATTATGCAATTCTAAAAACATCATGGTTACATACTAATGTTTTATTCAGTGGCAGAAACAAGCTTCCAAAAAACCCCGAGTCAAATGGGCTATGAACGCAAAGTTTAGAGACTCGTCAAAAAGTTGTTGCTGTATGCATGTTTGTCCTGTAGTTTCTGAAATGCTTAGCTTTTGATCATCAGACATGAATTCTCAAGGTATATTCACCCAGTGCAGCAATTACTGTAATTATTCAGGAGATTCTATGTAGAGTTATTTCACGTTCTGAGGCATAACAAATATTTTGTTCCTATGGCAATTCTATGGCAACTGTGAAATGTATCTATTTTTGGCTTTACAACAGCAAAACCCTGCCATCAGCAAAAACAAGTTTTTGTGAACACATTCCACAATAAAGACTTTGTTGTGTGTGGACAGGACAAGTCCAGTCTTCCAATTAATACTGCAAGGATTGCTACTTTTATATGCAAAAACATTTTTAGCATTTTCAGGTTCCAATGTTTTTTTTTCAATGGGTTTTTGGTCAAATGTCAGAAATAAGGTCTGCATTTAACACAACAAGCTCAAGATATTTTCAAGTTTTATTCTACAACGTAAAATACACTAGTAATACCACCTTGGGATTGTTTTTTACAGCTTGTACTTGTCTTAAAAAGAAAACAAGTGGCTAAATTGGGGAAGTTAAACAGGATCCCACCGAACAGGTAAACTCATCGACGCACCAGTCGCTCTCACAGCCTCATTGTGTTTATTATCGTGCTTTTGCAAACTATTGGGGAAATGTATTTTAAATTAGTTGTCAGAAGCTTGACAGTAAAGTCACACGGCCATGGTGTAGTTTGTTTAAAGCCTATGTTTAGCTTTTAACGTCTGCATATTGTATTTTGGCCATGTCAGAATCCTAAACTTTTGTTGGTCACAGAGCTTATTTTCTGCAGTAATCCAAAAGCCGATGGAAAAATCTGGTAACACTTTATTTTAAGGTGTCCTTGTTACATATGTTAAATGTACATACTATTGTAAGAACAATAAATTATGCATAATTACATGCAAATAATCGAACCCCAAACCCTAATCCTAACTAACCCTATAGTAAGCACATGTAGTCAATTAATATTACTCAGTACATTTACATATTTAGCTGACTCTTTTATTCAAAGCGACTTACAGTGCATTCAGGCTATACATTTTTTGTCAGTATGTGTTCCCTGGGAATTGAACCCACAACCTTTTGCGCTGCTAATGCAATGCTCTACCACTGAGCCACAGGAACACAGTACGTATGCAGTACTTAAATGTATAATGACATTGTAACAAGGACACAAAATAAAGTGCAACTGAAAACCGTTGAGACTTACAGGGTGGCCTACAAAATTACATTTTCATTGCAGCACTCTAAGGTGGAAATTAATATATTATCTCAAACTAGCCAATAATATGTGTTTTATAGACACCCATTCAATCAGTCAGTTTGATCTTAATCACATTAAAACTATACATAAAACACATGCACTCACTGTAAGAAGATTGAGCAAGTCTGTGTTGGCCTCGATGTTTGGAGGATTGTTCTGCACGAGAGCCAATTCCTGCAGGATGGCATAGAGTTGCTGAGTTTTAATCAAGTTGACGCGTGTCTTCTGTGGGTCTGCCCAGTCCGCAAGAGCGACATGAACAGCTATCAAGTCCTTGAGGTTAACAGCCAAGATTGGGAATCGGAAACCAGTGCATTCAGCGAATCGGCGCCTGTAATGACTATAGTTTCCAAAAGACGTCAGCAGGTCCAGCAAACTGTTAAAGATCTGAAAGAGATATTCAGATGGTACTTGTCTGAAATAATCACGTTGGGTCTAATGTATATGTGTATGGCTGACAGGTGTTGTATGTACCTTATTCGTTTCATTGCTGATGTGTGCCTGTGTCTCCTTCAGCCTAGAGATGGAGCTGTTATTGAGACCCCCGACCACCGCCATGAGCGTGTTGAAATTCTGCAGCTCCAGTAGTTTCTACAGAGCGTGAATTAGTGAGAAAGAAAGAGAGGATGAAGTTGAAAATCTCAAAGAGCACATATTATGGCACTTTTTACAAGATGTAATATAAGTCTCTGGTGTCCCCAGAATTTGTCTGACAAGTTTCAGCTCAAGATACTCCATATATCATGTATTATATTCTTTTGAAAATGCCTATTTTGAGTGGAAACACAAACAGGCTGTTTTCGTGCATGTCTCTTTAAATGCAAATGAGCTGCTGCTCCCCGCCTTCGTTTTCAGAATAGGGATGTGCCTTCACAGCTAGTATCTAGTGATGGAAGTAAGGATCATTTTACTGACTCGGTCATTTGAATCTCATTCATCAAAATTAACGAATCTTATCTTTTTTTTCGTTTTCAACAGAATATAATAAAAGTGTTACATGTTAAAAGCCAAATTCACCAAAACATCTACTATCACGATAGTTTGAATAAGAAAAACAACTATATGCAACCAAGGCCAAATTATGACAAACAGACACGATTAATTCACTGCTTAGTCTGTTAGTTTACCTCAAATCCCGAACGGAGTCGTTCGTTCTTTTATCACATCATATCCCTTTAAGCTTAAAATATGCAGAACTTGAAACAGAACTGATTAGTTCGTTTCTCGGGTCTCGGGTTCTTTTATCACATAATATCCCTATAAGCTTAAAATATGCAGAACTTGAAACAGAACTGATTAGTTTGTCTCTCGAGTCTCGAGTGGATTCGTTCGAGTGCTATAATGATTACCAGAAACAGAACTGATTAGTTCAGTCTCCATTCATCACAGCCCCATAGGCTATAATGCAGTCTGTAGGAAACAGAACTGATTAGTTCATAGGCTATAATCTCTACGGAAACAGAACGAGTCTCGGGTTCGAGTGGATTCGTTCATCCAGTGACAGCCCCATAGGCTATAATGCAGTCTGTACCGGAAACAGAACTGATTAGTTTCGTCTCTCGAGTCTCTCGAGGGTTCGAGTGCTATAATGAGTCTTACCAGAAACAGAACTGATTAGTTCAGTCTCCGAGTGGATTCGTTCATGACAGCCCCATAGGCTATAATGCAGTCTGTAAGTCAGGAAACAGAACTGATTAGTCTTCGTCTCTCGAGTCTCGGGTTCGAGTGGATTCGTTCATCCAGTGACAGCCCCATAGGCTATAATGCAGTCTGTACCGGAAACAGAACTGATTATCTCGACAGTGAGAGGATTCGTTCATCGGGTTCGAGTGGATTCGTTCATCCAGTGACAGCCATAGGCTATAATGCAGTCTGTAGAAACAGCTCGATTAGTGGATGCAGTCCCATAGGCTATAATGCAGTCTGTACAGAAACAGAACTGATTAGTTCGTCTCTCGAGTCTCGGGTTCGAGTGGATTCATTCAGTCTGTCAGAACAGTGACAGCCCCATAGGCTATAATGCAGTCTGTACCAGAAACAGAACTGATTAGTTCGTCTCTCGAGTCTTGGGTTCGAGTGGATTCGTTCATCCAGTGACAGCCCCTAGGCTATAATGCAGTCTGTTCGAGTGTTCACCTCTCGATTCATTCATCATCCAGTGACAGCCCCATAGGCTATAATGCAGTCTGTACAGTCAGAAACAGAACTGATTAGTTCGTCTCTCGAGTCTCCGAGTGGATTCGTTCATCCAGTGACAGCCCCATAGGCTATAATGCAGTCTGTAGTCTGTGCCCAGAAACAGAACTGATTAGTCTGTACCAGAAACAGAATTGATTAGTTCGTCTCTCGAGTCTCGGGTTCGAGTGGATTCATTCATCCAGTGACAGCCCCATAGGCTATAATGCAGTCTGTAGTCGTTCGAAACAGAACTGATTAGTCTTCATCTCTCGAGTCTCGGGTTTCGAGTGGAGTCTTCGTTCATCCAGTGACAGCCCCATAGGCTATAATGCAGTCTGTGCCAGAAACAGAACTGATTAGTACTCGGAAACAGAAGCCCCTGATTAGTCTGTACAGGAAACAGAACTGATTAGTTCGTCTCTCTCTCTCGAGTTCATCAGTGACAGCCCCATAGGCTATAATGGTCTTACCGAGTGGATTCATTCATCATCCAGTGACAGCCCCATAGGCTATAATGCAGTCTGTACCGGAAACAGAACTGATTAGTTCGTCTCTCGAGTCTCTCGGGTTTGAGTGGATTCGTTCATCCAGTGACAGCCCCATAGGCTATAATGCAGTCTGTACGGAAACAGAACTGATTAGTTCATCTCTCGAGTCTCGGGTTCGATTCATTCATCCAGTGACAGCCCCATAGGCTTCGCAATCTTACAGAAACAGAACTGATTACTTCGCCTCTCGAGTCTTGGGTTTGAGTGGAGTCGTTCATCCAATAACAGCCCCATAGGCTATAATGCAGTCTGTAACGGAAACAGAACTGATTAGTTCGCCACTCGAGTCTCGGGTTCGAGTGGATTCGTTCATCCAATGACAGCCCCATAGGCTATAATGCAGTCTGTACCGGAAACAGAACTGATTAGTTCGTCTCTCGAGTCTCGGGTTCGAATGGATTCGTTCATCCAATCACAGCCCCATAGGCTATAATGCAGTCTTAACGAAACAGAACTGATTAGTTCGTCTCTCATCCGGGTTTGAGTGGATTGTTCATCCAATCACAGCCCCATAGGCTATAATGCAGTCTGTACCGGAAACAGAACTGATTAGTTCACCTCGAGTCTTTGGTTCTAGTCGTTCGTTCTTCACGTGACCGTGACCGCTTGCGCTCAGTATCGTATAACAAACACATTACATTAGTATATTAGTAACGGTGTGTTTTATTATATGTAGGCATCTTATTTGCTTTATCAGTGTGATTTCTGATTAATTAATTCTGATAAAGTTTGAAGCAACCCACAAACCACATTCAGTGTTATGGAAAATAACAATCATGACAGAAATTCACAAATGTATAAATTGTAAGAAATAAAAAGCTACAGTTTGAGACCAGAAATGCATCGCGTAACTGATTAACTCATTTCTGTATCAAATACGGCTGTCACATGGATGAACTACATGCAATGGGCAGGCAGCCTCGGGGCTCTGGACAGGGCCCCGACTGTTTTGGCACATCAACTGCCTAGAGCTGTGGGCAGTGCATCTAGCCCTACGGCAGTTCCGGCCACTGCTGTTGGGCAAGCACGTGCTAGTCCGCACGGACAACACTGCGGCTGTCTCGTATATCAACCGGTTGGGAGGTATACGATCACACCGCATGTCACAGCTCGCCCGCCATCTCCTCCTCTGGAGTCACACGCAGTTCAAGTCACTGCGCGCTGTCCACATCCCGGGGAAGCTCAATCGTGCGGCCGACGCGCTCTCACGACAGCTCACATTCCCTGGAGAGTGGCGACTCCATCCCGAGACGATCTGGCTGATCTGGAGTTGATTCGGGGAAGCTCAGGTGGACCTGTTTGCTTCCCACGGGTCCTCCCACTGCCAGCTGTATTTTTCCCTGACCGAGGGCCCCCTCGGCACAGACGCACTGGCACACAGCTGGCCTCGGGCCTTACGCAAGTATGCGTTTCCCCCAGTGAGCCTACTCGCACAGACACTGTGCAAGCTCAGGGAGGACGAGGAGCAGGTCCTGCTGGTCGCGCCGCTTTGGCCCACCCGGACCTGGTTTCCCGAACTCATTTCCCTCGTGACAGCACCTCCCTGGCGCATTCCTCTGAGGAAGGACCTCCTCTCTCAGGGGCTCGGCACCATATGGCACCCGCGTCCAGATCTGTGGAACCTCCATGTGTGGCTCCTGGACGGGACGCGGCAGACTTGAGCGGTCTACAGCAGCAGTGGTAGAGACCATCACTCAGGCTAGAGCTCCTTCAACAAGGCAGACCTACACACTGAAATGGAGTCTGTTCGCAAACTGGTGTTCTTCTTGCCGAGAAGACCCCCGAAGATGCACGATTGGAGTAGTGCTTTCTTTCCTGCAAGAAAGGTTGGAGCGTAGGCTGTCACCATCCACCTTGAAAGTGTATGTGGCCGCCATCGCGGCCCACCACAATGCAGTGGACGGCCGGTCCCTGGGAAAGCATGATCTCATCGTGAGGTTCCTGAAGGGTGCCAGGAGGATGAATCCCTCCAGGTCACCCCTTGTGCCCTCTTGGGAACTCTCTATCGTCCTGGCTGGACTTCAGAGTGGCCCCTTGAGCCGCTGGACTCAGTCGAGCTGAAATTCCTGTCAGCTAGACAGCGCTCCTGACTGCGCTCACTTCCATCAAAAGGGTCGGGAACCTCCAAGCGTTTTTGGTAAGTGAAGAGTGCCTTGTGTTCGGGCCGGTCTACTCTCACGTTGTCTTGAGACCCCGGCCTGGATACGTGCCCAAGGTTACAACCACGCCCTTCCACGATCAGGTGGTAAACCTGCAAGCACTGCCCTCGGAGGAGGCAGATCCAGCCTTAGTGTTGCTGTGTCCCGTAAGAGCATTGCGCATATACGTGGACCGCACCCGGAGCTTCAGAAGCTCTGAGCAGCACTTTGTCTGCCACGGAGGGCAGCAGAAAAGGAAGGCTGTCTCCAAACAGAGGTTGGCCCACTGGATAGTGGAGGCCGTCGTCTTGGCGTACCAGTCTCAAGGCGAGCCGTACCCCCTGGGGGTGAGGGCTCACTCCACTCGGAGTGTTGCCTCCTCCCATGCGTTGGCGCACGGCGCCTCTCTGGCGGACATCTGCAGAGCTGCGTGCTGGGCAACACCGAACACCTTCGCAAGATTCTACAGTCTCCGTGTTGAGCCAGTCTCTTCCTGTGTGTTGGGTAACAGATAATGGGCGGGAGAACTGGACGGTGTCACTCTTGTTGCGCCATTCCCCCTCACCCAGGGATACGAGCGTCTTTTTCTCCTCCAGTTCAGTTCCCTGGACGGTGAATCCTGGTGGAATCCTCCAAGCCCCCCCTGGCAGTCAGACTGGGCGGAGCAGTCTGACGCCAGGCCCAGTACTGGTGTTAGCTCGCCCGGGTCAGCCCCTGTACTGGGCTAGGTGTCCGTATGGCCTGATTCCACTTCGGGTGATCCCATATGTGCATTCTTCCACGGTAAGTTTTCCCTCATGGTAAACCCGTGTCTTCTCTTTGACAGAGCTCTCTGTCAGGTTCTGCTGGCAGCCCTCCTCCCTACACCTAGGTAGGATCTGCCCCAGAATCCAGTCGTATGTAGTACTGCCCCAAGCCTGGGTCAGTCCATATCAGTGTCTCTACATGTTACCTCCCTTCGGGCAGGATGTGGCCTCCGTAGCGCCCTTCTCCGGAAGGCTCGCTTCCCTGCCGTTACTGCCAAGCGGTAACAACAAAGAGGAAAGACTTGAAGCCGTCTTTCACTGAAGGTCGAAATCCCTTCTGATTCTGTGGGGAAAGGAACAGCGGCATGGCTATGTCCAGCAGCGATGTACTCAGTGGTCCCTGCAGGCACCAAGGTTAGCGAATTTGCGCTGGGTGATGGGAAGGTTGCAACCTCTTGCATGGCATTTGTCTGTCACGTGCTCGCTTGTCAACATCTGCATGCCACAAGGTTGTGACGGGGTTCAGCTTGTGGCGCTTTCCATAGGACCCCTATGTCGTCACGACATAACTCGTAGTGACCGACAGATAGGGAACGTCTAGGTTACGTACGTAACCCCTGTTCCCTGATGGAGGGAATGGAGACGTTATGTCACCATGCCACAATCTTGAACCATCGCTGGTTGCCAGGGACTCGTTCTCGGCTCCTCAGCGTAAAACCTAATGAGTGGATGCACCTGTCATCCCCTTTTATACCCGTATGCACGGGGAGTGGCTCAGGTATGCAAAATCCACTAGCCAATTTTATTGGCGTTTTCTCTTAAAGTCAGAGATGATCGGGGCTTCCAGGTAAATCCCCTATGTTGTCACGACATAACGTCTCTGTTCCCTCCATCAGAGAACGGGAGTTACGTATGCAACCTAGACATACTGTTTAATGCAGAGGTACCCAAACACCGGGTCGCGAGCCAATACCGGGCCGTAGAAGAATTGCTACCGGGTTGCGAGAACGTTCTGGGTAAAATGTGGATAGATATCACGCTCTGTTAATTATTGTGCATAAATGATTATTCTGTATTTTCGTTGTATGCGATTGATATGGAGTAGCAATTTGATGATTTCATGTCAAATTATTAAATAAAAGATTGCTGTTATCTGTCATATATGCTATAAGGGCTTAATCGGATCGCAGTTGATCCATGATATACGGACCAGGTCCAGACCCCACTGTTCCGTCCGTTCGACATGTGATTTCGCAGATTAATTTGAACAAATTACATGTTCAAGCTGTTTAAAACCACAAGTAGAAGGAACAAAACAAAACTCAATTTGTTACTTGCGCGCTGTACTCGCACACACCCGAAGCGCACAAGCATAGAGACGTTTTTCAGACAGTATAATGATTTGATTCCTCTTTCATGTATGCCTGGCCTGCATTTAAGATACATACGCATGGGGGTTTGAGGTTACGTTGCAATACTGGAAATATTACTGTTTTAAACCATGAAGGCGAGTCAGTGGATATCACATAAGCAACGTGCAAACTTTGCACAATAGTTATGCTGGTGAACGTCTTAACTTCATTCACTATACAGAAAGTGTAAAAAAAACTGACAGTTTTCTAAAGCTGCATTAACAGGGCATATACTCTCAGAGATGAATCTACTTCAACATGTGCTAATATCAGTACAAATGAATAGACCTGTTGTTAAGATGCCATCCACAACAGTGATGTTTAAGATAACAGAGTTCAAATGTGAACCTACTGAACTGTTGCAGTTTGCATGTCATTGTGATTTGTGTGGACGCTTTATACACTCTTAAAAATAAAGGTGCTTCACGATGCCATAGAAGAACCTTTTTGTCTGAATGGTTCCATAAAGAACCTTCAACATCTGAAGAAGCTTTCTGTTTGACAGAAGCTACTTTGTGGTGAAAGAAGGTTCTAAAGATGATTAAAAGGTAAGGAAGAGATGTTCTTTAAAGAACCTTTGACTGAATGATTCTTTGTGGAACCAAAAATGGTTCTTAAGTGTCATCGCTTGAAGCACCTTTATTTTTAAGAGTATACCAAGTTAAAAAACTCCAACCATGATCTGTTTGAAGCAGAATACCTGACATGTAAAGCAGGCCCTATTAATGTGTAAGAGGCAGTAATGACCTATATTAGTTCAGCAAAGCCAAGACATCAGCTAGTGAAGACAGTTTTTCTTAAAAAGCTCAAGATTTGAAAGAAGAAGTCCGAAAAGGACAGAAAATAGCAGAAACATACATTTGCCAATTATATCACCAGACTGTGGGCTTCCTTAATCAATTTGTTGCTACTTTATTATGGGTTTTAAGTTGTCAATCTCCAAGTTCTGTTGTGTGAATGAACTTTTGTGTATCAACAGTTAGAGCTGCTGGCTAAAACTTAAAAAAGGATTTACTTACTATTTTAAATCTGAAATTGCTAGTAAATTTCACAAATGATTTTCAAAGAAGCAGTAACATTCAATAAAATGTAAAAAGACTGATATAGTATTTTCTCGTAAAACATACTCCAATAATCTCTCACAGTGTTGGATGGATGTATAAATGTGTGCCTGGTGAGTAGATGGGATTTGAGAGCATCCCACTTAATTTTGGGGTCTTAACTAATGGTTTCTGTCACTTAGGTGTTTGAACCCTTAATAAAAATATATATTATTGAAAACATTTGGTGTTTGGCCCCTAAATATGCCTCTAGCCTGCATGCATTTAGGAGATGGGTGGAAAGAGGAAATATTTTAAAGTAAAGACAACTCAATTTGAAAACAACTCGGTCAGGAAACCTTGTGAAAGAGAAGGGAAAGATCAGCACGATATAAAGCAGTGATATTTTGGAAGAGGAAGAGCTCATGAGCCCATAAGAAGGAAGAGAACACGGGATCATCAGGAGGAACAAGAGCAGGGGGTGATGGAGCCCCACTGCGCTTCTGAAAAATTCAAAGAGAAGAACAGTCACATGGGTCTAGCTGCCATTGTACTAAAGGTCTACATCAGGAATCTATGTTTTGTAGATCTTTGGTTTTACTTTTTTCCCAGATGGATTTTTGCTGATTTGCACTCAGCAGCTGTTATATATGAGCTTATAACTATTATCAGTAACTACTAGTGGTGTTAGCAACCCTATAAATTATCATTTCAACCACAGAAAGAATTCATAGACCGAACACTTACAAGCCCAAACGTGCCAATGCATTCTGTACCTAAATAAGTTAAAAATATGATTAACAGCAGGGTCTCAGTTTATATTAAAGGGGTATTTGAATTGTACATGTACTCACGCTCATGTCCTTCCAAACCTGTGAGTTTCTTTCTTCTGTTGAACATATAAGAAGATATTTTGAAGAATGTTGTAACCAAACAGCTGACAGTAGCCATTGACTTCCATTGTATTTTTTCCCTACTATGGAAATCAATGGGGACCAACAAAAGTGTGTTTTTTCCAAATTCTTCAAAATATCTAATTTTGTGTTCAACATAAGACAGAAACTCATACAGGTTTCGAACCACATAAATTATGACAGAATTGTCATTTTTTGGTGTTTATGTGCTTACATTTCAAATTGATAATTTAAAACATTTATCACACATTGTGTACATACATGTTTTACACTGTACGCTGAAGAGAAATGGTGTAGAAACTATTTTCACTCAGAAATTGATAGTAAAGATCACAATTAATTACAAAGAAAAACAACATTGAATTAAACATGACATTTTAAAGACTGAAATTGTTTTTTCTTGGAAAGATGTACTCTAATAATCTTTATTTACAACTTCTTCTTTTTTTGCATTTACAGTTTTTTTCAACTGCTTACACAGAAAATCTTTACTTGTCACAGTTTCTGAAAGCTGACACTCAAACAGCAGAAGCACACACCAAATCTGCAAAACCAGACACTGGTTCTCGTTTTCAATTTCATAAAGCACTTTCTGCAAAACACGACACACAACTCTCTACGTGACACACAAAAACCTGACAGGAATAAATATTAGGTGTTTGCAAATGTTTGCTTTTGAGACGTGTTTGTGATATTTTGAGTTTCATTTTGCAAGAGATGCGAGGCGTTTTGCATTTTGTGTGCAATTCGTGGAAATGTTTCACAAGTTTTGAAAATGTGTGTTAGCTGTTGAAAAACACTTGCATGTAGTCCCATATATATCTACATCTGCAATTCATTTCTGTAATTATTTTTATAACTACGCTGTTGACCTTACACTTTAAGCCATCCATACACCTACTCATACCATGAAATATATATACACATACATAGACGCCTGAAGTAAAGTAGGACCAAGCTGGAGTTCCTGACCTGTGCGACCTGTAAGAAGTGTGCGATCACAGCGGCTCTCTGCGGTGCGGTGGGTTTACTCAGAACCATCAGCTGAATCCACTGTGAGACGCTGTTAAAGAGCGTAATGAACCTCTCCAGGATGGGGTTATCTACCGTACAGCCATGCATCACGAAGCTGTGGTAATCCTGAAACTGAAACACACATAAACAGATGGACACAGACTTCATGATGACTTTATCACACATTACACAAATATGTTGTAGCAACTATTTGCTAGAATTACCATAAAGTTAACATTAAGACATTTCTGAATGCTCTCTAATAAAATAAAAAAATTAAAAAACGTAACCCTATGGTGTTATTCACAAGGTGTCAGGGCTCTGCCCTGGCAGCCTTGTCTGTGTTGTCTTTGTTTAATGTTTCGTTGGTTGTCTGGTGTCTTAACACATTGCTCTGTCTTTGTTTGTGTCTACCATGTGTTCCTGTGATCCCACCTCCTTGTTTCCCTTGGTCACGCCCCCTTGTTTAGCCCTTGTCTTGTCCTTGTTTCCTTAACTGTGTTCACCTGGCCCTCGTGTGCTTTCCTCCCTTTATATTGTGCTGTTTTCCTCTTGTGTTTGCGGGTTCGTCTTGTACCATAGAGAGTTACCAATTTGCTGCTCTATATTCCAGTCTTGCCTTGTCATCTTGTATCCTTACTGCAGTTTTGCTCTTGAGTTTATATCTCTGATTTTGTCTGGTTTTGTTCCTCAGTAATCTTGCTTGTTTACTTATAATATTTTCTTTATTTGTTTATCAGTCTTGTTTCTAGTCTTCAACTGCTCTGCTTCTATTCTTTAGTTTAGAATCAGATATTTCCTTTTCTTTAGTTTTTGTTTTGCTCTTTATTTTCTTATTTTTTCCCTTTTTTTACATGTTTCTTGTGTTGCTGATTAGTGTAGTTTTGCGTGCTGTCTTGTTGTGTTTGTGCTGTGTGTTCCCTCCAGTCCTACTCTACCAGCCTGAGATTCCCTGCCTGTTGGTTCCCTCAAGCAGTCTGCCAACCAAGCCTGGTGCAGATAATCTTTCATTGATACCGACTGGGACTGTTCTCCAGACCATCTACCTCTGGAGGCATAGTTCTCTCCCGCTGTTTGGAGTGGTTTCAAGACTGTTCACCCCCCTGAACTTGTGCTTCAATAAATATTTGTTTCTCTCATTCTGCATTTGGGTTCCTTCCTGCTGACCCTGACACAAAGTGGTTAAAAATTATAGGATTTTTAAAATCAATTTAATTCAACTAATGTACTATATTTTAGTTGGATGTTTTTTTATTTAATGTTTTGTATTTTTAGGGGATTGTATTGTATTTATGGAATAGTAATGATACATTTATTACCTGTTAACCACGTTTTGAGCATAGACCGTAACCTCTCAAATTCAATTCAAGAATATTTGTATAGTGCTTTTTAACGATACAATCATTGCAAAGCAGCTTTACAGGAAATTACGTTTAATTTAAATTAAAATTAATATATTACTATTATGGCAAAATTTGGTTAACTCTGTTTATTATCTAAGGGCTAATCTTGAATACGTTGGAGCACAGACTTAAATTTGGTCTCTTTTTAGAGAAGACACTCGGAAGTGATATAATTCTAGAAGTTTAAGTTTATTATGAAAAATGCACAAAAATTATATACAAAATTATTTCTATGAAATACATATTTTCCAAAAGATGTTTTACACAACAAAATCAAAGCCTTAAATCTAAACAAGTTTGAAAAAAATGAGTTTTGAGTAAGATTTTGTTTGGGCGCAGTACCAAACGCTTGCACTAGATGAAACTAGCTCTCTGTTCATCTCCAGTGCAAACACAACAAGTGTTTTTCACAACAAATTCAAATCATGTCCATGTTTCATACCATTCTGATGAAGTAAATTAATTATACAAAACCATAAAAAATTACCAAACAACACCCAGAGGGTTAAAGAAAACTCATGCACTCAACTGCATATTCAAGATTGTATGGTTATCTATGTGGTGACTCAGTCTCATCAGGTTCTTAATATAAGATCAAAATAAATGCATCAGTTTAACACCCCACACGGACATGACAGACACTTTCAGCACTTTTAGATTTGAATTAGGTCTATTTCTATCTCTTCTGAAGACAATTAGAGCACGTTCATCCCAACAATGAATGCAAAACCTGTACTCACAAACGTACCATTATCTTACAGAAGGATTTGTTCTCCAGATAGGTCAGATGTTCAGCCAGCTCACCGGGGTCCAGGTGATCAAACAAAAGAGACATTTTTCTCTTCTTTGACATTGATGGAACTCTTTGGGTAACCTGTCGTTTCCATTTATACGAGGGCCTGCGGTGGAAAAATGTGTTATTTCAGATAGCACTAATGTTGTTATTCTTGGCAGTGGTCTAACATGCTGAAATCTGACAGTGCTGCATAAGGACTTCCCTCATGACATGAAAAAATCTAATAAAATCATCAACAACTCAACCTCATTTTATCTGAACGTATTGTTGAAAACTCGTGGTTTCGATTTTTATACATTTGAAAATGTATAAGTGTAAATAAAATTTGAGCGCTACATTCTTAAAAAATAAAGGTTCTTTTGGGCATACATGGTTCCATGAAGAATCTTTAACATCCATGGAATCTTTTCATTCCACAAAAGGTTCTTTATACACCCTTAAAAAACAAAGGTTCCAAAAGGGAGTTTTCACAGTGATGCCATAGAAGAATCATTTATGGTTCTCCAAAGACCCTTTCAGTGGACAGCTCTTAAAATAACCATTTTTTATTAGTGTGAAGAACATTTTAATGATCTGAAAAACCTTTTTCCACTACACTGAATAAAAACTGATTCGTTGAATTTAGTATTTTTTTAAGTGGTTGCAAGCAATTTATTTTAGAGTCGTATTTTTAAATGTAGCTAAAAACATTTTTGCAACCACTTACCTTAAAAAGATTTAGTATAATTTTTTACAGCGTAATCTTTTGTGCAATGGAAGGGTTCCATGGATGTTAAAGGTTCTTCGTGGAACCCTAGATGCCAATAAACCACAGCAGTGCAAATAGATAACATAACTTTATGACAATAAGTGTGTGTGATGTGCGTGTCTGTAAACTTACACACTCTCGACATCAATCAGTTGACTCTGGGTTTCATTGCCGCCAGTGTTCAGGTTCTCTCTCAGGTCTTTTATCTGGTCAGACAAAGCAGGATTCAGATCAAACTCTACTGGAAATTCGGAAATCCAGTACCTACATACAAGAAGAGAAGAGAAAATGCAATGAAAATAGAAGATGAGACATACCATGGAGAGTTTAAATGAGATACAGGATTTGTCTTACTTGACGAGGTGGCATATTTTGGCTCTGATATCTTCAGTGCTGCCTTCCTGTGACCTGTATATTTGTTAAGGGTGTTAATTTTAGGCTTTCGTTTTATGTTAACACCAGCAAACCTTACAACAGTACATGTATCCCAAGAAGAAAATATGGAAAAATTGACCTTCATGGAATTTCAAGTTATTAATCCATAGTCCAGATTTCATCAAATATTATTTAATTTAGCTTAACATAATTAACTTTAGCCAGAATGAACCGCTAGTACTTTGGCTGATCCAAAGGACAGGTTTTACAGCACTTTTCATGCCAGAAGTTAGTTCCAGTCAATCTAACATGGGTTGTAAGTAACCATCTAATGAAGCTGAAATATATTGCTCAAGCACAATTGTATGAAAAATAGGTTTTGTAGATAAAGGATACTTTAGCAGCAGTTTCTTGGATAGATCGGTGGAAGATATGTACCAAGGATGCATCATCAGAAACATTTTCACAAAGGAGGTGTTTTTAATTGTGCCTTCACTGTCTGAAAACACAAACATCACAGAATATTAATGAAGAATAAACAATAACCCTTCAGATTAGGGAACACTTATTCACTATTAACTAAGCGTTTTCACTCAAGAAACTCCTAATTTGCTGCGTATTGATAGTAAGGTAGTTGTTTTGTAGTAGTTATGTTTAGTTATTGGATAGGGTTATATGGCCATGCAGAGTAAGCCATTAATATGTGCTATATAAGTATTAATAAACAGCCAATATGCTAGAGATGTGTGACCCTGGACCACAAAAACAGTCTTAAGTGTCAATTTTTCAAAATAGATTTTTATACATCATCTGAAAGCTGATACATACATTGATGTATGGTTTGTTATGATCTGACAATATTTGAAAATCTGGAATCCGAGGAAGCAAAAAAATCGAAATATTGATAAAATCATCTCTAAAGTTGTCCAAATGAAGTTCTTAGCAATGCATATTACTAATCAACAATGAAGTTTTGATATATTTATGGTAAGACATTTACAAAATATCTTCATGGAACATGATCTTTACTTAATATCATAATGATTTTTGGCATAAAAGAAAAATGTATAATTTTGACCCATACAATGTATTTTTGGCTATTACTACAAATATACCCCAGCGACTTATGACTGCTTTTGTGCTCCAGGGTCACATATGCATGCTAATAAGCAACTAGACGATAGTGAACAATGTTCTTTAATCTAAAGTGTAACACTGTAGCATTGTATTTTATGTATGATCATTTTAAATTCTTAACTGTTTTAATGAATCAAAAGTCAATTTTTAAATCATTTAAACATTTAAATTCCCTGCTTCTGTGATTATTTGCATTATTATATTCATTCCTTTTATGTAAAGCACTTTGAATTACCATTGTGTATGAAATGTGCTTTATAAATAAACTGGCCTTGGCTTCTCTTTTGTGGTGACTTCCTCGGTCAACTTCCTTGACCAGCTTTACCAGCTAAGCCTTGTTCATAAAAAGCATGCTTATTGTTTGCTGATTCACCATTTCTGTAGAAACTTCTGCTTCTCAACTGCTCTAATTCATCAGACTAAACGCTCTTCTTCATGCATAAGACGTTTCTTTATAGACTCACCAAAGGATTGTATGCAGAAGTCCACCAACTCCTCCACTGTTCCTGAATCCATCGGTAACGGATCCATCATGTCTCTCTTTGTCTTCCTCTATCTTCACTTTCTAACAGCCTTCTGTCTTTCTCTTCTCCTCCAGAGGTCTTACTCTTCTCTTTTGTCTGTCAATAGAGATTGTTACTGTAAGGAGAACACACTTAACATCCTTGAGAAAATTAAGTGCCCTTAATTCTATTGAAAATGCACACTTCAAAACTTAAAAGAATATACAAAAAATGTATTTGCTGTTAATATAAAATTATTTAAATAAAAGGCCACTTAAGTGTACTTAAAGAGAGTACTTGTACTTGCATGACTGTTTCTTAACACACTTAAGTACTTTTAAAAAGTGCATTTTATAGTGAACTTCAAATTTTGATTTCATTTATCCCCAAAAAACTGTACTTCCAGATAATATTAATATTAAAAATAATACTAAATAAATAAAAAGCTCACTTAAGTGCACTTAAGAAACATAGAAATTAAAAAGTACTCTCTTTAAAACTTATGTAGACTTAAAAAAAATATATTTTGTGCAAAAGTGCAATTGCAACTTGATCATTATAGAAATGTGTAATTACAATTAGGCCCTATCTTTAAACACAACATACACGTTTCAACAGAAATGACATTTAAGTACATTTTAGTTTACCACATATAAAGATGTACTTAAGTCCTACTGAAGCGGATTAAAATGCACTCTAAAGTTCAGCTAATTGAATCCATTTAATTGCCATTAACATGCATTTAAGTGTCCAAAAACATTACATTCAGTTTGCATTAAGTCTATTATTTTCAAGTATAATGAGTAGTCTACTGTTTTAAAAAGTGTACTTATAATTCTCTAACTCGCAAGAGCATATTTCACAATTTAACGTTTTCTGCCTCACATTTGACGCAGAAAGCCATTTTTGGTGTTAAGAGCAACTCTAACAGCTGGTTTTATAGAATATCTAGTGCAAGGTAATTGGTATAAAACATTTTATTCATATTTTCATCAGTATGAAATAAAGAGAGCTGCAGATTCTACAGTGTGTAAAAGGCTCTGCCGTTTGGTCTTTGACCAAACCACCTGCTGAAGACGGCATCATGACTCTACATTCTGAGACATTAGTGACTGAATGACAGACGAACCAAATGTCCCAACTGATAAACTCATTACACGCAACGCACAAGCACAGAAATATCACGAGAGACTGCCAAGCAACTGACCTCTTCACAAACAGAAGACCTCAAGTTATCGCATCCTAACACAGAATGGTCACACAAGCACCTTTACACAACACACTTTCCTGTACCGAGAGAACACACGCACGCACGCACGCACGCACGCACGCACGCACGCACGCACGCACGCACGCACGCACGCACGCACGCACGCACACACACACACACACACACACACACACACACACACACACACACACACACACACACACACATATGAGCATGCAGTCGTAGCAAGGTGGCCAACAGGAAACCATGGCAACACACCCTGATCCCATTGTGATCAACCTCTCCATATGGAAACACTAATTATATTCCACTACAAAGAATTCCACATGAACGAAATGCACAGAACAATACCGTTTATAGAGAGAAACATCAAATATGAAGCCCAACCAGCCATCTGACTGTCCTCTGACTGGCTAATAATTTAGGCCCAGTTCTATATTTGGCAGAAACCACCAAAAATACAAAGAAAATATTGTAGACAGTGGTGGATCCTTAAATAAGGCATCTTGGGTAATGATGCATGGCCACACACACACACCACACACACACACACAATGAGATTGAGTGTGTGTGGTGGTGAATCCTTAAATAAGGCATATAGGGTAATGACGCCACACACACACACGCACACATTCCACCATCCAATGAGATTGAGTGTGAGTGTGTGGTGTGTGAATCCTTAAATAAGGCATATAGGGTAATGATGCATGGCCACACACACACACGCACACATTCCACCATCCAATGAGATTGAGTGTGAGTGTGTGTGTGTGTGTGTGTGTGTGTGTGCATGCGTGCGTGTGTGTGTGTGTGCGTGCGTGTGTGCGTGCGTGCGTGTTGCTGCAGAGAGGTGGGCGGACACTTTCAATTACTGCCCTCACAGAGAGAGAGAGAAGAGAATACTAGATTTAATAGAAGAGCCGCAGTGAGACTCTCTCAGACTCAAACTAACAGCAGTTCTGACACGAGGCCTGAATCCCGAGCCACAGCTGTCTACAAACCCTGCAAAAACCTCCCTTTGACTTCAGTTCTGAGTGAACGACTAGGGATGCAAGTTTGGGCAAATTCTTCACAGGCTACGGTTGATTGACTAACCGTTAACCAGCATTATTTCAATCACGTGATGTGTTGTTTTTTTAGGGCAAAGGTCAACACGAGACTGCCAAATTACTGCACCTCACCAACTATAGTTATAGATCAATTACAAACATTATGGATTTGGCCAACTATGCAGTTTTCACATCCTAAAACAGAAACACGTACACAAGCACCAAACCAGAGCCTGTCCTTCATCCTTCCGCTTTAATTATAGACGCATATATAAACATGATGGATTTTGTCAGTTATGTAAGAGAGTTAATGTAAGTGTATTTTCTCATGTGCCAACTGTGGCCTGTATCTTTGTGTCTGTATTTCAGCAGCAAGGATGTTTACATGCTTTGTTTGCTATTTAATTAACTTGATTTATTAAAAACTACAGTACATTGAAAGAATACCATACTGTTATTGTGTTGTGGTGATTAAACCACAGGTTTCTCATTACATGTTGCAATAATCTTGAGGTTTAACCAAGTGATCTCATAAAAAAAATAAACATAATTTTCCGAGGTGGTGACTTCATAGGAATTCATACAATGTGATATGTACAAAATGGTACGAGTTTTTAGAAAAAACATAAGCATGAAGATCCACCCCTAAACATAACCATCAATGTGACTGATGTGAGCAGATTGATTATGATGATGATTAATATGAATTAGCCACCAATTTGCCGTAAAATAGTTACATGAGAGTGTTGTGTCTGATTGCTAAAGGTTTGGAAAATAGTACCAAAGCGAATAACAAAAACCCGTAAAGACATTTGACAGCATAAATCAATTAATTTAGCTCTCAATAGCCGTGTATTGTAAAACATTGAAATTCTGTTCTAGCCATTTTAGATGTATAACATAAATAAACATAAATGGCTCTTGTCCAGAATAAGCTACAAATGTATCATGGTGCATATTGAAATTGCTGCTTCGCCGGGTTAATTTGAGGTAAGTCTACACAGATGAAGACAAGAAAGTCATTTTTGTGGTGCAATGAGAAAGTCATGTGGTGCAACCAGCACGCAGAGAAATAGAGCAGCTTTTATGTGGCCAAGCAGAGACATGGCCACACTTGAACCTTAAGAAATACTAAATGAAGAAGATATACATTGCTTACCCAAAAAGTTAACGACAGAGCCCAAGTAGGTTTTGAACCTGTATATTTTACAGTTGTAAAATGTCATGTGGAATGACTACCCAAGAACGTAACTATATTTATGAATTATTATTGAAAAAATAATACAAATAATATTTATCAAAATACTTTTTTCCTAGAGTAATATATAAAAACTCGTGAAAATGGTGAAAAATTGTGAAAAAGTTCATGAAATATGAAACCATCATGAATAAACGGACTAAATTTAAATGTGATTTAAATCCACATTTTAAGTATTTTTCATTTTGTTATGTATTTGTCGTCTAAATACAAATGTATGTTTTTTATTACAAACAAACAATAAATAAACAAATACATAAACAAATGAGTTCATTATTTATTTGCAAAGTTAAATATCCTCACTTAGACATGATACGGGGTGCTTTTTATTTTATTTACAAACAATGAATATCTTTCTGTAACTTTATAGACAAAGGTGTGCGATGACATGAATACACCACAGACAAGACAACCAATAAAAACCTCCATTTAAGCTGGAACCAGCATTGAGCTTTTCGCTCACATGCACATTAATTAAATGTAGTTTTATTTTTCATAGCAAATGCAAGCCAGTTGTCACACTCTACAGCCCTGGATTGTGATGATCAAGAGCAGAAGAGCTGAATATAACCTGGAATATATAACACCTTTTTCTGAAAGAAATGCATCAGTTTAGAAAGTTCTGAATAAAACAGCTTCTGAGCTTTTCTAGTTTGTCTCCGATGCAGTTAAAACACTCAACATGAGCGTTGCCTGTGTATATGTGTTTGTGCATTGTGTGTGTGTGCAATTGTCATCTGTAAGCTGCTGTTTTCTGAAGCTTCTGTTGCTTGGTGACAGAACCCCAGAACTATTGATCCTCACAGGGGCTTAGTGTGTGTGTGTGTGTGTGTGTGTGTGTGTGTGTGTGTGTGTGTGTGTGTGTGTGTGTGTGTGTGTGTGTGTGTGTGTGTGTGTGTGTGTGTGTGTGTGTGTGCGTGTGTGTGCGTGTTGTGCGTGCGTGTGTGTGTGTGTGTGTGTGTGTGTGTGTGTGTGTGTGTGTGTGTGTGTGTGTGTGTGTGTGTGTGTGTGTGTGTGTGTGTGTGTGTGTGTGTCCGGTGTTTTATGGCAGCGGTGTTTTGAATATTTCAGTCTCTCCTGCTGAGTGTGAGTCCTGACAGCTCAGGGCTTGATGATAATCATAACACAAGTCTGATTTAGAGAGAAAGTATCTTCAGATATGAAATACATCATCTGTGTTTATTTCATTCTCTATCTCTCTCTTATGACTCTGTAAAGTATAGATCTAATCAGACACACAACACTCATTAGAGGAGGAAATAACATCATTCACAAAGAAGCCTTCATTCAGACACACATGAGTGTGTAATATCACTGGATATTATTGGATTATAATCTCATTATTGGATGTTTCATCATCGCTGTCAAAGTTAGAACATGGTCTTAAAGGGGTCGCACACCGAACGAGATGCACAGCGCCACGCAGCGCCGCGTCTAGGACAACTCGAGCTATCGCACACCAGACGCGCACATTCTATACTAATAAATTACCTGAAGTGTGTTGTAACGGTTGTGTCCTGTATATCCAGTAAGTAGCAACCGACGACAGTGAATGTAATCACGACAGACACTTGTTACCAAGGCCTATACTGTAATATTTTGCGTATGTAAAAATGTCTCAAAATAAATATAAAAGATTAAAAGGATTACGTTTATTATACATTTAATTCTATATGTTTACATTTTATTCAAGCTGTAAAACTAATGTGTACAGTATTTTGCAGAAGTGGTATCTTGGTATAATGTATTAACAACGGTTTGAAACAAATATGATGTTATTTAATATAGAACAATGCAGATGGCGCTCTGTGGCGCGGCAGGAATTTGAACAGCGTTCTGAGTCGTTGCTGGGCGCTGCGGACAGACGCCGAATGACGCCGCCGGTGTGCGTACACACATAGAAAACAATGTGTTCGAATTATAAAGACATGGCGCGACGCGGCGCTGCGCTTCTCGTTCGGTGTGCGACCCCCTTTATACTGCAGTGGAAAAAGAAACAGGGAGAATGAGAAGTGAGAGACACAATATGCTATTTAAAGGAAGGGCATCAATGCATGACTCCAAACTAGAGTTATAGCTGATTTTAAATGAGCATTTGCTATAAATCCAAGGTTTATGATTAACACTGCAGTGCGTGTGCAGAAAAGTGTGAGCTGCCAATCATTTGAAAGAGTCAACATAATTCATGTATTTCCTGAAGATTGTCAAATTTGTATATTTATTTGTGTATTTATTTATTTTACACATTTTATTTAATTTTGTGTTTTTGTATTTCATTTGAATGCTCCATACGATTTTTCAAGATTTTCAGCCAATTTTCACTTTTTGGGTGAACTGTTCCTTTAATGCATTATCCATGATGACCAAACGTACACTGATCTGCAGAAAGCAGCTGAACACTTCTGGTGTGACTTTAAATGAGCCACAAACTCATCCCCAAACACCAATGACTTGTACATTCATTATATGGACAAAAGTATTGGCATCCCTTCTTTAGAAGAGAAAAAGACATTTCCAAACTGTGGCTACAAAGATGGAAACATAATTCATGTACTTATAATTTGTATTTCCACCTCTGTTGCAACAGTTTTGAGGTGTATGAAATGACGGTACCCATATGTACAAGTCATTGGTGTTTGGTGATGAGTTTTTGGCTAATTTAAAGTCACACCAGAAGTGTTCAGCTGCTTTCTGCAGACCAGTCAAGTTCTTCCAAACTGACTGAATCATCATTTCTCTTTGATTCTTGTCTTATACACAGAGACACTGTCATGTTAGAATAGAAACGAGACCGGTCCAAACTGTTGCTATACAATTAGAAGCAAACAATTCCCTAGAATATCATTATATGCTTAAACATTAAGATTTGTACTCATGGAAATTACTAAAGTAGTCAAACCTTTCATTAGAAGGGGGGATCCAATACTTTTGGCAATATAGTGTACATTTGGTCATCATGGAAAATGCATTAAAGGAACAGTTCACCCAAAAATGAAAATGTGCTGAAAATGCACTCACCCTCACGTCGTCCAAGATGTAGATGATTTTGTTTCTTCATCAGATTTGGAGAAATGTAGCATTGCAACAATTGCTCAGCAATGGATCCTCTTCAGTGAATGAGTCCATAATCCATAATTTTGCTTCCTTCAGTGATAAAGTCCTTTTCCTTTTGTCTCTCACATCAAAATCCACACACATATTTGAGCTGTTTTGAATTGTTTTGACTTGTAAAAACTGCTTGATCTGTGCAGATATCTCTCCTGATTCAGACCAGACATGACTTTTTCACTGGAGAAAGTAATATTATGACTCATATTTGAAGTTGAAAATGTCTTAATGATGGATTTCTATCTCACAAACATGCAGCTTTTGTCTTCGCCAGATGTTAACTGATGGACTGGAGTGTTGTGGATTATTGTGATGTTGTTATCAGCTGTTTGGACTCTCATTCTGACAGCACCCATTCACTGCAGGGCATCCATTGATGAGCAAGTGATGCAATGCTACATTTCTCAAAATCTGATGAAGAAACAAACTCATCTACATCTTGGACGACCTGAGGGTGAGTGCATTTTCAGCAAATTCAGACTTTGAAGACTGACCAAGACGACTAGATTAGCAGAGTTCACTAGATCGTCATATGCTTTAAAAATGACAACAAGAGAACCACATTAAAAACAACTCAGCAGATGCTGATGTTCTCCGCATCACCAATTGCATATAATTATGTAACTTGCAAAGCAATATCTAGAATTCTTTCCAGAGTCAGACATACCAGGGTGATAATTGCATTACCTCAGCGATGTCTTTGCTCACAGCTAATTGGTCCAGTTTCTGTTTGTCATCTCTTGCAGAATAAAATCAGCAGGTTCGCTGTGTGGCATTAATAAGTAATGCAATTATACTGAACTATCCATCTGTGTTCAATAATAATAATAAAAGCACATAAACAAAGTACTGTTGTTCTTTAGCCTAACTGTAGTGGTGTGCAATACCTTGATCCATATACAAGAGAAACATACTGATAAAAAACAGCCCCTACTTGCACTGCGGTTAAGCAACGTGTATCATTTTGTATTTCCTGAGGTTCAGATATGGCCATGTCTATGCTTGGCCACATGATAGCATCTATATTTTCCTGCATGTTGGTTGCACCACAAAACAGTCTCTTCCTCTACTCATACATTTATCTCAAACTAATCCAGCACAGCTATAATTTAATTATGCACCCAAATTATGCTTTGTAGTTTATTTTAGACATTTTTGTTTTTATATGTTATACATCGGTATAAAACGGTAATAAAATAGTATGATGCATCATTCTCAATTACGTATCAATGCACATATTAATGCTATAGGTTTAAAAACGAGTCATGAGAGGTAAACCAATGGGCTTATCATGTCAATAATAATACATATACATGTGTGTATTATACAGTTCAATGAAGTGCATTTCTAAGCACCTGATTTCATGCTTCATTACAGTTACATGTTTCCATTCCATAGTATCATTGTTTCAAACTCTTGAACAAGTAGCTGCATCTGTAAGTGAAAATGTTTGTGGCTGTTTTGAACCACAGCGGAGAGCATTATGTTCCAGAAAAGGGCTTTTTTGTATTGCGGCAGACTTGTTTGTTCATGTGGATGTGCAGGTGCTCTCTCTAGTCTTTTTGCAGCCACAACCTGCCAGTTTAGATTAGATTTCGCTTGTGCATGTTTGTGTGAGTGTGTTTGAAAAACAAAAAATATGATTTAATATTCATTTGAATATAATAATAATGATGCATAGCCTTAAATAATGGAAAGAGCATATTGTATTCATTAAGAGCGTATTATTGATAACTGCACTGGAGTCTTGCATTAGCTGTAGAGTTGGTCCGAGCGTGTTAGTTTGGACAGAGACAGCCGGTATGCGGGTGGAAGATGTAGAGAACTTGGTAAAAAGTGGTGTACTGTGCCAAAAAGTGTTCTTGACCCTTTCGAGAATTATCTCCATTTTTGCTGTTTTCAAGCGATGTAAGAACACAGGCTTTACGTGGGAAGATAATCACGCAGCAAAGCCGCTCAGCAGAGAGAATTACATGAAATGCTCATTGCAATAAAAAACTCTTGACATAAAGCCTGTGATGTAGTGGAGATAGAGATGGTGAATAACGGAAATAATAGTGAACCAGTATCTATTATTATTAACCAGTATCTTCAGAAGAGTTTTTACTTCACTGTAAAACACATATATTTTTCAAAGTTGTAAAAAGAACAAAGATTATTAGAGTTTTTACAAGAAAATATGTTTTGTACTGTCCTATTAATACTATTATTTGTGAAATTTACTGAGTTTTTTCATTCAGTGTACTGGTTTAATTTAGCAGTTTTTAATACATATTTTGTCTTGTGTGTATTTTGTGTTGCGTTGTTTCTTTCTGCTGTCGTTTGTTAATAAAGTTATTATTATTATTATAGCTACCTGTCTTTTTGGTCACTTTCATTTGGCCAAAAATTATAAAAATGTAAGGGAAGTAACTTATTGAATTTATATCTTTTTTTGGTGTTTATTTATTTGTTTAATTTGTGACTTTGTTTGGTGATCATTGTTTCAGTCTTTGCTCATCACTGAAGTTGTGCTTTCACATGTGGATCTATAAATGAAATGGCAAGCAGATTTTTACTGTCCGTTTCCAGTGTATATTGCAGCTTCACTTTATGGGGTTATGATATACTGAAATACACTTTGACCACAAGTGGTCATGTGACATTGTTTAGTGCAGGGTTCCTCAAATCTTTCCCTGGAGGTCCAATCTGCTCCAACCCGGATCAAGCTCACCAACCTGTGATTGTCTAATGATCTTGAAGACTCTGATTAGCATGCTCAGGTGTGTTTGATTAGAGTTAGAGATAAACTCTGCAGGAGTGGGCCAGATTTGAGGATCCCTGGTTTAGGCCCTCTATTACCCCTTTTTCACCAAAGCAGTTCCAGTGCTGGTTCGGAGCCAGAGCCTAATTTCAAACCGGTTCTTTGTCTTTCGACACCCAAAGCACCAGCTCCGAACCAGGAAAAGTGGTTCGTAAGTAGAACCAAAACATTGCTGGGCTAGAAGGAAGAACCGATTGTGTCAGGGGCTGGGGCGGGGTTACCGTGACCAACAAGACGAACAGAAACTTTGAACTGCCATATTTGAAATAGCAGCTAAACGCGAACATGTTTGATTCGCCGTGTTTTGATGCCGATGTATGTTCGCAAAGCCATGAATATCAATATCAACGTAACGTAACGTCTGCCATTGTTGATAGTTTGCTTAGGCTTGCTCGGGATGGATCGGTGCTGCACGGACCGGTCGGTGCGAGGCATCGGGGTGCTGCGGGAGAGATTGGAAAGCAGACTGCTCATGTTGTGCCGCGCTAGTGAACCAAAACATGAAACCTATTATGATGTAAGACCTGGCTCTGTATTGGCTCTCTAGCCTGTGGAAAAGCAATCGGTTCTTAAAGGGCTCGCCAGTTGAACCAACTAAGAACCGGCAAGAGCACTAGCTCTGAACTAGCACCTGGTTCCTGCTGGTGGAAAGGGGGTATATAAAACTTGTGGCCCTCTCTCTCTCTCTCTGTGTGTGTGTGTGTGTGTGTGTGTGTGTGTGTGTGTGTGTGTGTGTGTGTGTGTGTGTGTGTGTGTGTGTGTGTGTGTGTGTGTGTGTGTGTGTGTGTGTGTGTGTGTGTGTGTGTGTGTGTGTGTGTGTGTGTGTGTGTGGTGTGAGGGGGAGAGAAGGAAAGAAAGAGGGAATGTTCTCCGTTGGTTGTTCTATCTCAGTGCAGATGCTTCCTGTTGTGCTGAAAATGGAGCAGTTTGACAGCTTAACAAATGGCGGAAGTTACTATTTATGTATGTATTTCACAAATAATAAATGAGAAAAAGAGATATATTTCATGTGATAATATAACTTGTTTATTTAACACTTCTGATACAGCTTCACAGCTGTGCTACAAACGCTAACTCGGGCAAAACAAGTGCAGTTTTTAGTAAAGTCATGCCAACAAACCACACTAAAACTGAAACCGAGAGAGTCAGATTTTCTGCTCGCACTTGCCACTTCACAGAGGTTACTGTAAAACGAGCAGACAGGAAGACTTGTTTTTCTCTCAGTCCAGCTTCTGTCTTTCAGCAGAAACACAATGCAGCTTTATTAAACCAGAAATGCAAATGACCAAAACTCACACAGAGAGAAACGCTCTTTGTGTGCTGCTCATATGCACGTCTCTCACTCTTGTCCTAGTAGAAATTAACTGAAGACATCCCTAAAAAGTTCACACAGTATTTACAGTTCACACTGTTTACCCGAACTGACAGTAGAAAGGGTCATGCTGCGTTTCCTGTGTTTTTACAGCGTTTATGTCAGAGGCCCAGTACTCTGTACAGCCTTATATTGTTGAGATTAGACATGCTGAGAGATATATTTGCATTTCCGTGTGTCTGTGAGTGATATGCATGAAGCTTTCTGTAACAGCAGACTGGTACTGCATCAGTTATTTGCTAATACTGTGGTACATCTGTGTGTATGTTTCATGCATGCAAACGTCCGTGTGCATGTGTGTAAGAGTTTGCAAAACTGCATCTCCGTGTAGATCTCATTTCCTGTGCATAGTCTTACAAAAGGTGATCCCCATAACAGACGCTTCAGAACAGAACTCAAAATTCAGATATTTTATTTATATTTTAACTTCATGCTTCATGTTTTCCTCATGAGGTTACCAAGTTGTTGTCCTGCTTGTATCCAACGCTTTTGAATCTATTTGATGCAAACAAGAATCAAAGAATTAAAGAACAACTTTCTAGCAGTATAAATGTTATGTATAAATATACTGAACAAAATTATAAACGCAACACTTTTGTTTTTGCCCCCATTTTTCATGAGCTGAACTCAAAGATCTGAGACTTTTTCTATGTAAACAAAAGGCCTATTTCTCTCAAATATTGTTCACAAATCTGTCTAAATCTGTGTTAGTGAACACTTCTCCTTTGCCGAGATAATCCATCCGCCTCACAGGTGTGGCATATCAAGATGCTGATTAGACAGCATGATTATTGCACAGGTGTGCCTTAGACTGGCCACAATAAAAGGCCACTCAAAAATGTGCAGTTTTATCACACAGCACAATAACACAGATGTTGCAAGTTTTGAGAGAGCGTGCAATTGGCATGCTGACTGCAGGAATGTCCACCAGAGCTGTTTCCCGTGAATTGAATGTTCCTTTTCCTACCATAAGCCATCTTCAAAGGCGTTTCAGAGAATTTGGCAGTACATCCAACCGGCCTCACACCTGCAGACCACGTGTAACCACACCAGCACAGGACCTCCACATCCAGCATCTTCACCTCCAAGATCGTCTGAGACCAGCCACCCGGACAGCTGCTGAAACAATCTGTTTACATAACCAAAGAATTTCTGCACAAACTGTCATAAACCGTCTCAGGGAAGCTCATCTGCTTGCTCGTCGTCCTCATCGGGGTCTCGACCTGACTGCAGTTCGTCGTTGTAACTGACTTGAGTGGGCAAATGCTCACATTCGATGGCGTCTGGCACTTTGGAGAGGTGTTCTCTTCACAGATGAATCCCGGTTTTCACTGTACAGGGCAGATGGCAGACAGCGTGTATGGCGTCGTGTGGGTGAGCGGTTTGCTGATGTCAACGTTGTGGATCGAGTGGCCCATGGTGACAGTGGAGTTATGGTATGGGCAGGCGTATGTTATGGACAACGGACACAGGTGCATTTTATTGATGGCATTTTTGAAGTTCATTCCTAAATGTTGTCCTTCCACTAAAAAAAATATTCCTGACAGTAAATGGCAAGAGAATCATCTTGGAACTCAAATAAAAACAGACAATATGAACCGTTCTTAATGACTGTCATTTCATTATTTATTTTTAACAGCATATATTATATTTTCTCACACGCATACATTAGAAGATGTATTTGACTGGGGAAGGGCATGGCCTCAAAATTAAAGGTGAATGATGCAACAAAGCCAGCACTCATAATACATTACATAATTAATAAACCGTTATTTGCTGAAAAACACAATACATAATATTTTGGTAAACGGTGTTGTGCAGTGATACACAAACTGTTGGGTGACGCGGTAATAAGCCGTGCTTTATTGTGAATTAAACACAACTGCTGACCAATCAGAATCAAGGACTGGACCTAACTACTTTATAATCAATATTACATCTACAGTTAATAGTATTTTACATGTACTAAACTGGAACTTCATATTTACAAATGTGTGATTACAAATAAAATAAAGTTTCAATAATAGAAATGACATTAAAGTATATTTTAGGTGATCATAAATGCTTGTTAGTACATTCAGCACTACTTTAACCATATTTCAAAGACAATATAATTATGAAATTACATATAAAAATAAGTAAAGTCATATGTTAGTCAAAATATCACTCTAACGTTCAACTAATTGCATTTACTATCAATTTAAACTATAATAAAAAAAGAATAATCGCAGTTAATATGCAGTTAAGTGTCTGAAAACATTACATTGCATTTGCACTTAAGTATACATTATTTTAAAGTACAATATCTCTATAATCAGAACTTTTTTTTAAAAGTGTGTTAAATTAAACATCTTTTTCGCAAAAAAATGCAGTGAAATGGTCCACTAACTGAAGAGGACGAGGTTTCATCAAAAACAGTCTGCAGGTTCAAATGAGACGCTGCCTTAATTGTGCTAGAATCACAATAAAGAGAGTGACCCTGACAGACTGGGAATTCACAGACAACTTTATCCTGTGAAACATAACACGAGTGCATCAGTCTTCCTGATGAGTCACGTCTTGAAATCCTCCTCTCTGCATGTCTTTCTTCTAAAAAAAGCTCTGCGGCATTGCTTTTTTGAATCACCTCCAATATGCTGCTGTCTTCTGAGTCTGACTCTAACTGTAGTCTGACAGAGACACATACATATGTGCGTGTTTCTCAATAGCAGGTTCATTTATATTGCATATTCCACGCCCAAAAAAAACATTCCTTTCATGTCTTTATTAGTGCACGTCATTTTCTCCCAGTCTCTGCATCTCTTTGGTCTTTGATCTATTTGCTTCTCCGTGTCTAGGCTGTAGGATTGATTTTCCTCAGGTCAGTATTTTATTTCTCTGTAGCTAAATAATCGTTGTCTATTGCTCTGTTTAGAGCTAATAACTCATGAGTCTGCCAGGGAGGCTGCTTTAGTTACCAATGATTATTCCAGCTCAGGCATGTTGGAAAAATGTGCCTGTGTCGAAATTTCTTCAAAATTATTGCTTCCTAATTGCTTCTTGCATGTCTCAGGACACGTTCAAAATGAAATATCTATTGGGTAGCACTAAAAGCGCTTTCAGTTTTATACAAACAGATGAGCGTGAATATAGTAACTTTTATTATGCTGTTATTGTACATATTGTAGCAGTTCAGAAATGAAATATCCAGTGAATGCCACTAAAAGGTTAATGCTAATTAAATAATGAACACTTTTAAAAATAAAGGTAACTTCATGACAACATTTTTTTTGTCTGAATGGTTCCATAAACATCTGAAGAACCTTTCTGTTTCAGTTTCTTCGGATTATAAAAGGTAAGAAAGACCTTCATCGCTGTGAAGAACCTTTAAAGCACCTTTATTTTTAAGAGTGTGCATACACTAACCTGCAATAAACCTGACAATGTGTAACAAGAGCAAGCCTGAGATAAAAACACATTTGCTCAAGCAAACATGCCATTCCAGCTTGCTTCTACAAGTCCCTGAAATGTTCATTGTGACTCATGTTTTGCGGGAAAATGTGCAACACTGTACCGGGTGCACTTCCAAGCAAGTTTACTTCACCAGAAAAGCCAGACAGACATATGGAGCTGTTTATGTGACACAAACATCACAATGCATATCATGTGCAATGATAACAGTGTTTTTGAGCTCATGAACAGGGTGTGAAATATGGGGTTTACTTGAAAAAAATATGAAGATACATTTCTATAGCTTTGACTGATTTAAATTGTAATTTTGTGTGCCTTGGTCGATATCACATGATATTCAAAGACAAGCATTTACAGGCATGATAAAGCATGACAGCATGATAAAGTTTGACCTCTATAACTTCAGCTGTTTAACTGAATGTACGAAGCCCTCTGCAAATACCCACAATGCTAAAATAAGAGTGAATGGCTTGTCTGTCAATCAGATGTGCATGAATGTCAACAGCACGCTCCGGCCAGTTTTTTTCAGGATCATCATTGATCTACTGTATATCAACCCCCTGATGCACACTGTGTAATCCACACTAAACATACAGTACAAACCACACTATGTTAATAATTACCTAACAAATAATGCATGGTTCATGCTTAAATTACAAACCGTTTGCATATACCAGACCTTACACAC
>CM049798.1:27645689-27755689 GCA_027422405.1 Ptychobarbus kaznakovi | reverse complement strand
TTGATCATCAGACATGAATTCTCAAGGTATATTCACCCAGTGCAGCAATTACTGTAATTATTCAGGAGATTGTACGTAGAGGTGTTCACATTCTGAGGCCTAAAAATATTCTGTTCCTATGGCAATGCTATGGCAACGGTGAAATGTATCTATTTTTGGCTTTACAACAGCAAAACTCTGCCATCAGAAAAAAAAAAGTTTTTGTGAACACATTCCATAATAAAGAATATTGTTGTGTGTGGACAGGAGGAATAGATTGAGGAATATGGAATATGCAAGTTGAAGTCCAGTCTTCCACACACCTTCCCATTAATGCTGCAAGGATTGCTACTTTTATATGCAAGATATAGATATTATTATTAGATCTATATGCAAAAACTCAGAAACGAGTTAGCATTTTCAGGTTCCAAGGTTTTTTATCAATGGGTTTTTGGTCAAATATCTGAAATAAGGTCTGCGTTTAATACAAGCTCAAGATATTTTCAAGTTTTATTCTACAACACAATACCACCTTGGGATTGTTTTCTACAGCTTGTACTTGTCTTAAAAAGAAAACAAGTGGCTAAATTGGGGAAGTTAAACAGGATCCCACCGAACAGGTAAACTCATCGACGCACCAGTCGCTCTCACAGCCTCATTGTGTTTATTATCGTGCTTTTGTAAACTATTGGGGAAATGTATTTTAAATTAGTTGTCAGAAGCTTGACAGTAAAGTCACACGGCCATGCTGTAGTTTGTTTAAAGCCTATGTTTAGGTTTTAACGTCTGCATATTGTATTTTGGCCATGTCAGAATCATAAACTTTTGTTGGTCACAGAGCTTATTTTCTGCAGTAATCCAAAAGCCGATGGAAAAATCTGG
This sequence comes from Ptychobarbus kaznakovi, assembly GCA_027422405.1. NCBI lineage: Eukaryota > Metazoa > Chordata > Actinopteri > Cypriniformes > Cyprinidae > Ptychobarbus > Ptychobarbus kaznakovi. The sequence continues at coordinate 27,754,828 of CM049798.1, read as the reverse complement.
TAACACTTTATTTTAAGGTGTCCTTGTTACATATGTTAAATGTATATACTATTGTAATAACAATAAATTATGCATAATTACATGCAAATAATCAAACCCCAACCCTAATCCTAACTAACCCTATAGTAAGTACATGTAGTCAATTAATATTACTCAGTACATTACATTTATGCATTTAGCAGACGCTTTTATCCAAAGCAACTTACAGTGCATTCAGGTTATACATTTTTTGTCAGTATGTGTTCCCTGGGAATTGAACCCACAACCTTTGCGCTGCTAACGCAATGCTCTACCACTGAGCCACAGGAACACAGTACGTATGCAGTACTTAAATGTATAATGACATTGTAACAAGGACACAAAATAAAGTGCAACTGAAAACCATTGAGACTTACAGGGTGGCCTACAAAATTACATTTTCATTGCAGCACTCTAAGGTGGAAATAAATATATTATCTCAAACTAGCCAATAATATGTATTTTATAGACACCCATTCAATCAGTCAGTTTGATCCTAATCACATTAAAACTATACATAAAGCACATGCACTCACTGTAAGAAGATTGAGCAAGTCTGTGTTGGCCTCGATGTTTGGAGGATTGTTCTGCACGAGAGCCAATTCCTGCAGGATGACATAGAGTTGCTGAGTTTTAATCAAGTTGACGCGGGTCTTCTGTGGGTCTGCCCAGTCCGCAAGAGCGACATGAACAGCTATCAAGTCCTTGAGGTTAACAGCCAAGATTGGGAATCGGAAACCAGTGCATTCAGCGAATCGGCGCCGGTAATGACTATAGTTTCCAAAAGACGTCAGCAGGTCCAGCAAACTGTTAAAGATCTGAAAGAGATATTCAGATGGTACTTGTCTGAAATAATCACATTGGGTCTAATGTATATGTGTATGCTGACAGGTGTTGTTTGTACCTTATTCGTTTCATTGCTGATGTGTGCCTGTGTCTCCTTCAGCCTAGAGATGGAGCTGTTATTGAGACCCCCGACCACCGCCATGAGCGTGTTGAAATTCTGCAGCTCCAGTAGTTTCTACAGAGCGTGAATTAGTGAGAAAGAAAGAGAGGATGAAGTTGACAATCTCAAAGAGCACATATCATGCCCCTTTTTACAAGATGTAATATAAGTCTCTGGTGTCCCCAGAATTTGTCTGACAAGTTTCAGCTCAAAATACTCCATAGATCATTTATTATATTCTTTTGAAAATGCCTATTTTGAGTGGAAACAGAAACAGGCTGTTTTTGTGCATGTCTCTTTAAATGCAAATGAGCTGCTGCTCCCCGCCTTCGTTTTCAGAATAGGGATGTGCCTTCACAACTAGTATCTAGTGATGGAAGTACGGATCATTTTACTGACTCGGTCATTTGAATCTCATTCATCAAAATTAACGAATCTTTTTTCGAGTCATTTTGTTCATTTCAACAGAATATAATATAAATATTAATAGCCAAATTCACCAAAACATCTACTATCACGATACTTTGAATAAGAAAAACAACTATATGCAACCAAGGCCAAATTATGACAAACAGACACGATTCATTCACTGCTTAGTCTGATTAGTTTTCACCCTCGCAGTCTCGGGTTCGAGTGGATTCATTCATCCAGTGATAGCCCCATAGGCTATAATGCAGTCTGTAACAGAAACAGAACTGATTAGTTCCGTCACCTCTCGAGTCTCGGGTTCGAGTGGATTCGTTCATCCAGTGACAGCCCCATAGGCTATAATGCAGTCTGTACCGGAAACAGAACTGATTAGTTCGTCTCTCGAGTCTCGGGTTCGAGTGGATTCGTTCATCCAGTGACAGCCCCATAGGCTATAATGCAGTCTGTACCAGAAACAGAACTGATTAGTTCACCTCTCGAGTCTCGGGTTCGAGTGGATTCGTTCATCCAGTGACAGCCCCATAGGCTATAATGCAGTCTGTACGGAAACAGAACTGATTAGTTCGTCTCTCGAGTCTCGGGTTCGAGTGGATTCGTTCATCCAGTGACAGTCCCATAGGCTATAATGCAGTCTGTACCGGAAACAGAACTGATTAGTTCGTCTCTCGAGTCTCGGGTTCGAGTGGATTCGTTCATCCAGTGACAGCCCCATAGGCTATAATGCAGTCTGTACCGGAAACAGAACTGATTAGTTCACCTCTCGAGTCTCGGGTTCGAGTGGATTCGTTCATCCAGTGACAGCCCCATAGGCTATAATGCAGTCTGTACCGGAAACAGAACTGATTAGTTCATCTCTCGAGTCTCGGATTCGAGTGGATTCGTTCATCCAGTGACAGCCCCATAGGCTATAATGCAGTCTGTACCGGAAACAGAACTGATTAGTTCACCTCTCGAGTCTCGGGTTCGAGTGGATTCATTCATCTAGTGACAGCCCCATAGGCTATAATGCAGTCTGTACCAGAAACAGAACTGATTAGTTCGTCTCTCGAGTCTCGGGTTTGAGTGGATTCATTCATCCAGTGACAGCCCCATAGGCTATAATGCAGTCTGTACAGGAAACAGAACTGATTAGTTCGTCTCTTGAGTCTCGGGTTTGAGTGGATTTGTTCATCCAGTGACAGCCCCATAGGCTATAATGCAGTCTGTACCGGAAACAGAACTGATTAGTTCATCTCTCGAGTCTCGGGTTCGAATGGATTCGTTCATCCAATCACAGCCCCATAGGCTATAATGCAGTCTGTACCAGAAACAGAACTGATTAGTTCGTCACCTCTCGAGTCTCTGGTTTGAGTGGATTCATTCATCCAGTGACAGCCCCATAGGCTATAATGCAGTCTGTACCAGGAAACAGAAGACTCGACGAGTCAGCGATAGGAGTAGTACAGAAACAGACAGTAGCTGAGCCTCTCGAGTCTGTAGGGATATTACGAATCAGAAAGAGAGAAACTGATCAGAGTTGGTTCATCCAATGACAGCCCCATAGGCTATAATGCAGTCTGTAACGGAAACAGAACTGATTAGTTCGCCACTCGAGTCTCGGGTTCGAACATTCGTTCATCCAATCACAGCCCCATAGGCTATAATGCAGTCTGTACCGAAACAGAACTGATTAGTTCGTCTCTCGAGTCTCGGGTTCGAATGGATTCGTTCATCCAATCACAGCCCCATAGGCTATAATGCAGTCTGTAACGAAACAGAACTGATTAGTTCGTCTCTCGAGTCTCGGGTTTGAGTGGATTCGTTCATCCAATCACAGCCACATAGGCTATAATGCAGTCTGTACCGGAAACAGAACTGATTAGTTCACCTCGAGTCTTTGGTTCTAGTCGTTCTTTCTTCACGTGACCGTGACCGCTTGCGCTCAGTATCGTATAACAAACACATTACATTAGTATATTAGTAACGGTGTGTTTTATTATATGTAGGCATCTTATTTGCTTTATCAGTGTGATTTCTGATTAATTAATTCTGATAAAGTTTGAAGCAACCCACAAACCACATTCAGTGTTATGGAAAATAACAATCATGACAGAAATTCACAAATGTATAAATTGTAAGAAATAAAAAGCTACAGTTTGAGACCAGAAATGCATCGCGTAACTGATGAACTAATTTCTGTATCAAATACGGCTGTCACATGGATGAACTACATGCAATGGGCAGGCAGCCTCGGGGCTCTGGACAGGGCCCCGACTGTTTTGGCACATCAACTGCCTAGAGCTGTGGGCAGTGCATCTAGCCCTACGGCAGTTCCGGCCACTGCTGTTGGGCAAGCACGTGCTAGTCCGCACGGACAACACTGCGGCTGTCTCGTATATCAACCGGTTGGGAGGTATACGATCACACCGCATGTCACAGCTCGCCCGCCATCTCCTCTGGAGTCACACGCAGTTCAAGTCACTGCGCGCTATCCACATCCCGGGGAAGCTCAATCGTGCGGCCGACGCGCTCTCACGACAGCTCACATTCCCTGGAGAGTGGCGACTCCATCCCGAGACGATCCGGCTGATCTGGAGTCGATTCGGGGAAGCTCAGGTGGACCTGTTTGCTTCCCACGAGTCCTCCCACTGCCAGCTGTATTTTTCCCTGACCGAGGGCCCCCTCGGCACAGACGCACTGGCACACAGCTGGCCTCGGGCCTTACGCAAGTATGCGTTTCCCCCAGTGAGCCTACTCGCACAGACACTGTGCAAGCTCAGGGAGGACGAGGAGCAGGTCCTGCTGGTCGCGCCGCTTTGGCCCACCCGGACCTGGTTTCCCGAACTCATTTCCCTCGTGACAGCACCTCCCTGGCACATTCCTCTGAGGAAGGACCTCCTCTCTCAGGGGCTCGGCACCATATGGCACCCGCGTCCAGATCTGTGGAACCTCCATGTGTGGCTCCTGGATGGGACGTGGCAGACTTGAGCAGTCTACAGCAGCAGTGGTAGAGACCATCACTCAGGCTAGAGCTCCTTCAACCAGGCAGACCTACACACTGAAATGGAGTCTGTTCGCAAACTGGTGTTCTTCTTGCCGAGAAGACCCCCGAAGATGCACGATTGGAGTAGTGCTTTCTTTCCTGCAAGAAAGGTTGGAGCGTAGGCTGTCACCATCCACCTTGAAAGTGTATGTGGCCGCCATCGCGGCCCACCACAATGCAGTGGACGGCCGGTCCCTGGGAAAGCATGATCACATCGTGAGGTTCCTGAAGGGTGCCAGGAGGATGAATCCCTCCAGGTCACCCCTTGTGCCCTCTTGGGAACTCTCTATCGTCCTGGCTGGACTTCAGAGTGGCCCCTTGAGCCGCTGGACTCAGTCGAGCTGAAATTCCTGTCAGCTAGGCAGCGCTCCTGACTGCGCTCACTTCCATCAAAAGGGTCGGGAACCTCCAAGCGTTTTTGGTAAGTGAAGAGTGCCTTGTGTTCGGGCCGGTCTACTCTCACGTTGTCTTGAGACCCCGGCCTGGATACGTGCCCAAGGTTACAACCACGCCCTTCCACGATCAGGTGGTAAACCTGCAAGCACTGCCCTCGGAGGAGGCAGATCCAGCCTTAGTGTTGCTGTGTCCCGTAAGAGCATTGTGCATATACGTGGACCGCACCCGGAGCTTCAGAAGCTCTGAGCAGCACTTTGTCTGCCACGGAGGGCAGCAGAAAAGGAAGGCTGTCTCCAAACAGAGGTTGGCCCACTGGATAGTGGAGGCCGTCGTCTTGGCGTACCAGTCTCAAGGCGAGCCGTACCCCCTGGGGGTGAGGGCTCACTCCACTCGGAGTGTTGCCTCCTCCCATGCGTTGGCGCACGGCGCCTCTCTGGCGGACATCTGCAGAGCTGCGTGCTGGGCAACACCGAACACCTTCGCAAGATTCTACAGTCTCCATGTTGAGCCAGTCTCTTCCTGTGTGTTGGGTAACAGATAATGGGCGGGAGAACTGGACGGTGTCACTCTTGTTGCGCCATTCCCCCTCACCCAGGGATACGAGCGTCTTTTTCTCCTCCAGTTCAGTTCCCTGGACGGTGAATCCTGGTGGAATCCTCCAAGCCCCCCCTGGCAGTCAGACTGGGAGGAGCAGTCTTACGCCAGGCCCAGTACTGGTGTTAGCTCGCCCGGGTCAGCCCCTGTACTGGGCTAGGTGTCCGTATGGCCTGATTCCACTTCGGGTGATTCCATATGTGCATTCTTCCATGGTAAGTTTTCCCTCATGGTAAACCCGTGTCTTCTCTTTGACAGAGCTCTCTGTCAGGTTCTGCTGGCAGCCCTCCTCCCTACACCTAGGTAGGATCTGCCCCAGAATCCAGTCGTATGTAGTACTGCCCCAAGCCTGGCTCAGTCCATATCAGTGTCTCTACATGTTACCTCCCTTCGGGCAGGATGTGGCCTCCGTAGCGCCCTTCTCCGGAAGGCTCGCTTCCCTGCCGTTACTGCCAAGCTGTAACAACAAAGAGGAAAGACTTGAAGCCGTCTTTCACTGAAGGTCGAAATCCCTTCTGATTCTGTGGGGAAAGGAACAGCGGCATGGCTATGTCCAGCAGCGATGTACTCAGTGGTCCCTGGTTAGGGAAGGTTAGCGAATTTGCGTTGGGTGATGGGAAGGTTGCAACCTCTTGCATGGCATTTGTCTGTCACGTGCTTGCTTGTCAACATCTGCATGCCACAAGGTTGTGACGGGGTTCAGCTTGTGGCGCTTTCCATAGGACCCCTATGTCGTCACGACATAACTCGTAGTGACCGGCAGATAGGGAACGTCTAGGTTACGTACGTAACCCCTGTTCCCTGATGGAGGGAATGGAGACGTTATGTCACCATGCCACAATCTTGAACCATCGCTGGTTGCCAGGGACTCGTTCTCGGCTCCTCAGCGTAAAACCTAATGAGTGGATGCACCTGTCATCCCCTTTTATACCCGTATGCACGGGGAGTGGCTCAGGTATGCAAAATCCACTAGCCAATTTTATTGGCATTTTCTCTTAAAGTCAGAGATGATCGGGGCTTCCAGGTAAATCCCCTATGTTGTCACGACATAACGTCTCTGTTCCCTCTATCAGAGAACGGGAGTTACGTATGCAACCTAGACATACTGTTTAATGCAGAGGTACCCAAACACCGGGTCGCGAGCCAATACCGGGCCATAGAAGAATTGCTACCGGGTTGCGAGAACGTTCTGGGTAAAATGTGGATAGATATCACGCTCTGTTAATTATTGTGCATAAATGATTATTCTGTATTTTCGTTGTATGCGATTGATATGGAGTAGCAATTTGATGATTTCATGTCAAATTATTAAATAAAAAATTGCTGTTATCTGTCATATATGCTATAAGGGCTTAATCGGATCGCAGTTGATCCATGATATACGGACCAGGTCCAGACCCCACTGTTCCGTCCGTTCGACATGTGATTCGCAGATTAATTTGACAAATTACATGTTCAAGCTGTTTAAAACCACAAGTAGAAGGAACAAAACAAAACTCAATTTGTTACTTGCGCGCTGTACTCGCACACACCCGAAGCGCACAAGCATAGAGACGTTTTTCAGACAGTATAATGATTTGATTCCTCTTTCATGTATGCCTGGCCTGCATTTAAGATACATACGCATGGGGGTTTGAGGTTACGTCGCAATACTGGAAATATTACTGTTTTAAACCATGAAGGCGAGTCAGTGGATATCACATAAGCAACGTGCAAACTTTGCACAATAGTTATGCTGGTGAACGTCTTAACTTCATTCACTATACAGAAAGTGTAAAAAAAACTGACAGTTTTCTAAAGCTGCATTAACAGGGCATATACTCTCAGAGACGAATCTACTTCAACATGTGCTAATATCAGTACAAATGAATAGACCTGTTTTAAAGATGCCATCCACAACAGTGATGTTTAAGATAACAGAGTTCAAATGTGAACCTACTGAACTGTTGCAGTTTGCATGTCATTGTGATTTGTGTGGACGCTTTATACACTCTTAAAAATAAAGGTGCTTCACGATGCCATAGAAGAACCTTTTTGTCTGAATGGTTCCATAAAGAACCTTCAACATCTGAAGAAGCTTTCTGTTTGACAGAAGCTACTTTGTGGTGAAAGAAGGTTCTAAAGATGATTAAAAGGTAAGGAAGAGATGTTCTTTAAAGAACCTTTGACTGAATGATTCTTTGTGGAACCAAAAATGGTTCTTAAGTGGCATCGCTTGAAGCACCTTTATTTTTAAGAGTATACCAAGTTAAAAAACTCCAACCATGATCTGTTTGAAGCAGAATACCTGACATGTAAAGCAGGCCCTATTAATGTGTAAGAGGCAGTAATGACCTATATTAGTTCAGCAAAGCCAAGACATCAGCTAGCGAAGACAGTTTTTCTTAAAAAGCTCAAGATTTGAAAGAAGAAGTCCGAAAAGGACAGAAAATAGCAGAAACATACATTTGCCAATTATATCACCAGACTGTGGGCTTCCTTAATCAATTTGTTGCTACTTTATTATGGGTTTTAAGTTGTCAATCTCCAAGTTCTGTTGTGTGAATGAACTTTTGTGTATCAACAGTTAGAGCTGCTGGCTAAAACTTAAAAAAGGATTTACTTACAATTTTAAATCTGAAATTGCTAGTAAATTTCACAAATGATTTTCAAAGAAGCAGTAACATTCAATCAAATGTAAAAAGACTGATATAGTATTTTCTCGTAAAACATACTCCAATAATCTCTCACAGTGTTGGATGGATGTATAAATGTGTGCCTGGCGAGTAGATGGGATTTGAGAGCATCCCACTTAATTTTGGGGTCTTAACTAATGGTTTCTGTCACTTAGGTGTTTGAACCCTTAATAAAAATATATATTATTGAAAACATTTGGTGTTTGGCCCCTAAATATGCCTCTAGCCTGCATGCATTTAGGAGATGGGTGGAAAGAGGAAATATTTTAAAGAAAAGACAACTCAATTTGAAAACAACTCGGTCAGGAAACCTTGTGAAAGAGAAGGGAAAGATCAGCACGATATAAAGCAGTGATATTTTGGAAGAGGAAGAGCTCAGGGGCCCATAAGAAGGAAGAGAACACGGGATCATCAGGAGGAACAAGAGCAGGGGGTGATGGAGCCCCACTGCGCTTCTGAAAAATTCAAAGAGAAGAACAGTCACATGGGTCTAGCTGTCATTGTACTAAAGGTCTACATCAGGAATCTATGTTTTGTAGATCTATGGTTTTACTTTTTTTCCTAGATGCATTTTTGCTGATTTGCACTCAGCAGCTGTTATATATGTGCTTATAACTATTACCAGTAACTACTAGTGGTGTTAGCAACCCTATAAATTATCATTTCAACCACACAAAGAATTCATAGACCGAGCACTTACAAGCCCAAACGTGCCAATGCATTCTGTACCTAAATAAGTTAAAAATATGATTAACAGCAGGTCTCAGTTTATATTAAAGGGGTATTTGAATTGTACATGTACTCACGCTCATGTCCTTCCAAACCTGTGAGTTTCTTTCTTCTGTTGAACATATAAGAAGATATTTTGAAGAATGTTGTAACCAAACAGCTGACAGTAGCCATTGACTTCCATTGTATTTTTTCCCTACTATGGAAATCAATGGGGACCAACAAAAGTGTGTTTTTTCCAAATTCTTCAAAATATCTAATTTTGTGTTCAACATAAGACAGAAACTCATACAGGTTTCGAACCACATAAATTATGACAGAATTGTCATTTTTTGGTGTTTATGTGCTTACATTTCAAATTGATAATTTAACACATTTATCACACATTGTGTACATACATGTTTTACACTGTACGCTGAAAAGAAATGGTGTAGAAACTATTTTCACTCAGAAATTGATAGTAAAGATCACAATTAATTACAAAGAAAAACAACATTGAATTAAACATGACATTTTAAAGACTGAAATTGTATTTTCTTGGAAAGATGTACTCTAATAATCTTTATTTACAACTTCTTCTTTTTTTGCATTTACAGTTTTTTTCAACTGCTTACACAGAAAATCTTTACTTGTCACAGTTTCTGAAAGCTGACACTCAAACAGCAGAAGCACACACCAAATCTGCAAAACCAGACACTGGTTCTCGTTTTCAATTTCATAAAGCACTTTCTGCAAAACACAACACACAACTCTCTACGTGACACACAAAAACCTGACAGGAATAAATATTAGGTGTTTGCAAATGTTTGCTTTTGAGACGTGTTTGTGATATTTTGAATTTCATTTTGCAAGAGATGCGAGGCATTTTGCATTTTGTGTGCAATTCTTGGAAATGTTTCACAAGTTTTGAAAATGTGTGTTAGCTGTTGAAAAACACTTGCATGTAGTCCCATATATATCTACATCTGCAATTCATTTCTGTAATTATTTTTATAACTACGCTGTTGACCTTACACTTTAAGCCATCCATACACCTACTCGTACCATGAAATATATAAAGTTGGAGTTCCTGACCTGTGCGACCTGTAAGAAGTGTGCGATCACAGCGGCTCTCTGCGGTGCGGTGGGTTTACTCAGAACCATCAGCTGAATCCACTGTGAGACGCTGTTAAAGAGCGTAATGAACCTCTCCAGGATGGGGTTATCTACCGTACAGCCATGCATCACGAAGCTGTGGTAATCCTGAAACTGAAACACACATAAACAGATGGACACAGACTTCATGATGACTTTATCACACATTACACAAATATGTTGTAGCAACTATTTGCTAGAATTACCATAAAGTTAACATTAAGACATTTCTGAATGCTCTCTAATAAAATAAAAAAATAAAAAACGTAACCCTATGGTGTTATTCACAAGGTGTCAGGGCTCTGCCCTGGCAGCCTTGTCTGTGTTGTCTTTGTTTAATGTTTCGTTGGTTGTCTTGTGTCTTAACACATTGCTCTGTCTTTGTTTGTGTCTACCATGTGTTCCTGTGATCCCACCTCCTTGTTTCCCTTGGTCACGCCCCCTTGTTTAGCCCTTGTCTTGTCCTCGTTTCCTTAACTGTGTTCACCTGGCCCTCGTGTGCTTTCCTCCCTTTATATTGTGCTGTTTTCCTCTTGTGTTTGCGGGTTTGGCTTGTACCATAGAGACAGTTACCAATTTGCTGCTCTATATTCCAGTCTTGCCTTGTCATCTTGTATCCTTACTGCAGTTTTGCTCTTGAGTTTATATCTCTGATTTTGTCTGGTTTTGTTCCTCAGTAATCTTGCTTGTTTACTTATAATATTTTCTTTATTTGTTTATCAGTCTTGTTTCTAGTCTTCAACTGCTCTGCTTCTATTCTTTAGTTTAGAATCAGATATTTCCTTTTCTTTAGTTTTTGTTTTGCTCTTTATTTTCTTATTTTTTCCCTTTTTTTACATGTTTCTTGTGTTGCTGATTAGTGTAGTTTTGCGTGCTGTCTTGTTGTGTTTGTGCTGTGTGTTCCCTCCAGTCCTACTCTACCAGCCTGAGATTCCCTGCCTGTTGGTTCCCCCAAGCAGTCTGCCAACCAAGCCTGGTGCAGATAATCTTTCATTGATACCGACTGGGACTGTTCTCCAGACCATCTACCTCTGGAGGCATAGTTCTCTCCCGCTGTTTGGAGTGGTTTCAAGACTGTTCACCCCCCTGAACTTGTGCTTCAATAAATATTTGTTTCTCTCATTCTGCATTTGGGTTCCTTCCTGCTGACCCTGACACAAAGTGGTTAAAAATTATAGGATTTTTAAAATCAATTTAATTCAACTAATGTACTATATTTTAGTTGGATGTTTTTTTATTTAATGTTTTGTATTTTTAGGGGATTGTATTGTATTTATGGAATAGTAATGATACATTTATTACCTGTTAACCACGTTTTGAGCATAGACCGTAACCTCTCAAATTCAATTCAAGAATATTTGTATAGTGCTTTTTAACGATACAATCATTGCAAAGCAGCTTTACAGGAAATTACGTTTAATTTAAATTAAAATTAATATATTACTATTATGGCAAAATTTGGTTAACTCTGTTTATTATCTAAGGGCTAATCTTGAATACTTTGGAGCACAGACTTAAATTTGGTCTCTTTTTAGAGAAGACACATTGCTGAAGTGATATAATTCTAGAAGTTTAAGTTTATTATGAAAAATGCACAAATATAATACTTAAAATTATTTCTATGAAATACATATTTTCCAAAAGATGTTTTACACAACAAAATCAAAGCCTTAAATCTAAACAAGTTTGAAAAAGTGAGTTTTGAGTAAGATTTTGTTTGGGCGCAGTACCAAACGCTTGCACTAGATGAAACTAGCTCTCTGTTCATCTCCAGTGCAAACACAACAAGTGTGGGTGTTTTTTCAGGGCCATTTAACCTTTTCAAATCATGTCAATGTTTCATACCATTCTGATGAAGTAAATAAATTATACAAAACCATAAAAAATGACCAAACAACACCCAGAGGGTTAAAGCAAACTCATGCACTCAACTGCATATTCAAGATTGTATGGATATCTATGTGGTGACTCAGTCTCATCAGGTCCTTAATATAAGATCAAAATAAATGCATCAGTTTAACACCCCACACAGACATGACAGACACTTTCAGCACTTTTAGATTTGAATTAGGTCTATTTCTATCTCTTCTGAAGACAATTAGAGCACGTTCATCCCAACAATGAATGCAAAACCTGTACTCACAAACGTACCATTATCTTACAGAAGGATTTGTTCTCCAGATAGGTCAGATGTTCAGCCAGCTCACCGGGGTCCAGGTGATCAAACAAAAGAGACATTTTTCTCTTCTTTGACATTGATGGAACTCTTTGGGTAACCTGTCGTTTCCATTTATACGAGGGCCTGCGGTGGAAAATGTGTTATTTCAGATAGCACTAATGTTGTTATTCTTGGCAGTGGTCTAACATGCTGAAATCTGACAGTGCTGCATAAGGACTTCCCTCATGACATGAAAAAACTAATAAAATCATCAACAACTCAACCTCATTTTATCTGAACGTATTGTTGAAAACTCGTGGTTTCGATTTTTATACATTTGAAAATGTATAAGTGTAAATAAATTTGAAAGCTACATTCTTAAAAAATAAAGGTTATTTTGGGCATACATGGTTCCATGAAGAATCTTTAACATCCATGGAATCTTTTCATTCCACAAAAGGTTCTTTATACACCCTTAAAAAACAAAGGTTCCAAAAGGGAGTTTTCACAGTGATGCCATAGAAGAATCATTTATGGTTCTCCAAAGACCCTTTCAGTGGATAGCTCTTAAAATAACCATTTTTTATTAGTGTGAAGAACATTTTAATGATCTGAAAAACCTTTTCCACTACACTGAATAAAAACTGATTCGTTGAATTTAGTATTTTTTTAAGTGGTTGCAAGCAATTTATTTTAGATGTATTTTTAAATGTAGCTAAAAACATTTTTGCAACCACTTACCTTAAAAAGATTTAGTATAATTTTTTACAGCGTAATCTTTTGTGCATTGGAAGGGTTCCATGGATGTTAAAGGTTCTTCGTGGAACCCTAGATTCCAATAAACAACAGCGGTGCGAATAGATGACATAACTTACATTTAAGCTTTTCAGAGTGGGAAAATGACAATAAGTGTGCGTGTCTGTAAACTTACACACTCTCGACATCAATCAGTTGACTCTGGGTTTCATTGCCGCCAGTGTTCAGGTTCTCTCTCAGGTCTTTTATCTGGTCAGACAAAGCAGGATTCAGATCAAACTCTACTGGAAATTCGGAAATCCAGTACCTACATACAAGAAGAGAAGAGAAAATGCAATGAAAATAGAAGATGAGACATACCATGGAGAGTTTAAATGAGATACAGGATTTGTCTTACTTGACGAGGTGGCATATTTTGGCTCTGATATCTTCAGTGCTGCCTTCCTGTGACCTGTATATTTGTTAAGGGTGTAAAGTTTTAATTTTAGGCTTTCGTTTTATGTTAACACCAGCAAACCTTACAACAGTACATGTATCCCAAGAAGAAAATATGGAAAAATTGACCTTCATGGAATTTCAAGTTATTAATCCATAGTCCAGATTTCATCAAATATTATTTAATCTAGCTTAACATAATTAACTTTAGCCAGAATGAACCGCTAGTACTTTGGCTGATCCAAAGGACAGGTTTTACAGCACTTTTCATGCCAGAAGTTAGTTCCAGTCAATCTAACATGGGTTGTAAGTAACCATCTAATGAAGCTGAAATATATTGCTCAAGCACAATTGTGTGAAAAATAGGTTTTGTAGATAAAGGATACTTAAGCAGCAGTTTCTTGGATAGATCGGTGGAAGATATGTACCAAGGATGCATCATCAGAAACATTTTCACAAAGGAGGTGTTTTTAATTGTGCCTTCACTGTCTGAAAACACAAACATCACAGAACATTAATGAAGAATAAACAATAACCCTTCACACATCCCTTAACTAACGTTTTCACTCAAGAAACTCCTAATTTGCTGCGTATTGATAGTAAGGTAGTTGTTTTGTAGTAGTTATGTTTAGTTATTGGATAGGGTTATATGGCCATGCAGAGTCATTAATATGTGCTTTATAAGTATTAATAAACAGCCAATATGCTAGTGATGTGTGACCCTGGACCACAAAAACAGTCTTAAGTGTCAATTTTTCAAAATAGATTTTTATACATCCTCTGAAAGATGATACATACATTGATGTATATGATTTGTTATGATCTGACAATATTTGAAAATCTGGAATCCGAGGAAGCAAAAAAATCGAAATATTGAGAAAATCATCTCTAAAGTTGTTCAAATTAAGTTCTTAGCAATGCATATTACTAATCAACAATGATGTTTTGATATATTTATGGTAAGACATTTACAAAATATCTTCATGGAACATGATCTTTACTTAATATCATAATGATTTTTGGCATGAAAGAAAAATGTATAATTTTGATCCATACAATGTATTTTTGGCTATTGCTACAAATATACCCCAGCGACTTATGACTGCTTTTGTGCTCCAGGGTCACATATGCATGCTAATAAGCAACTAGACGATAGTGAACAATGTTCTTTAATCTAAAGTGTTATCAAATAAACACATTTTTGTGTAGCACTGTAGCATTGTATTTTATGTATGATCATTTTAAATTCTTAACTGTTTTAATGAATCAAAAGTCAATTTTTAAATCATTTAAACATTTAAATTCCCTGCTTCTGTGATTATTTGCATTATTATATTCATTCCTTTTATGTAAAGCACTTTGAATTACCATTGTGTATGAAATGTGCTATAAAAATAAACTGGCCTTGGCTTCTCTTTTGTGGTGACTTCCTCGGTCAACTTCCTTGACCAGCTTTACCAGCTAAGCTTTGTTCATAAAAAGCATGCTTATTGTTTGCTGATTCACCATTTCTGTGGATCCGCAGCAGAAACTTCTGCTTCTCAACTGCTCTAATTCATCAGACTAAACGCTCTTCTTCATGCATAAGACGTTTCTTTATAGACTCACCAAAGGATTGTATGCAGAAGTCCACCAACTCCTCCACTGTTCCTGAATCCATCGGTAACGGATCCATCATGTCTCTCTTTGTCTTCCTCTATCTTCACTTTCTAACAGCCTTCTGTCTTTCTCTTCTCCTCCAGAGGTCTTACTCTTCTCTTTTGTCTGTCAATAGAGATTGTTACTGTAAGGAGAAGAACACACTTAACATCCTTGAGAAAATTAAGTGCCCTTAATTCTATTGAAAGTGCACACTTCAAAACTTAAAAGAATATAAAAAAAATGTATTTGCCGTTAATATAAAATTATTTAAATAAAAGGCCACTTAAGTGTACTTAAAGAGAGTACTTGTACTTGCATGACTGTTTCTTAACACACTTAAGTACTTTTAAAAAGTGCATTTTATAGTGAACTTCAAATTTTAATTTAATTTATCTAAAAAAAAACTGTACTTCCAGATAATATTAATATTAAAATAATACTAAATAAATAAAAAGCTCACTTAAGTGCACTTAAGAAACATAGAAATTAAAAAGTACTCTCTTTAAAACTTATGTAGACTTTAAAAAAAATCTATTTTGTGTAAAAGTGCAATTGCAACTTGATCATTATAGAAATGTGTAATTACAATTAGGCCCTATCTTTAAACACAACATACACGTTTCAACAGAAATGACATTTAAGTACATTTTAGTTTACCACATATAAAGATGTACTTAAGTCCTACTGAAGCGGACTAAAATGCACTCTAAAGTTCAGCTAATTGAATCCATTTAATTGCCATTAACATGCATTTAAGTGTCCAAAAACATTACATTCAGTTTGCATTAAGTCTATTATTTTCAAGTATAATGAGTAGTCTACTGTTTTAAAAAGTGTACTTATAATTCTCTAACTCGCAAGAGCATATTTCACAATTTAATGTTTTCTGCCTCACATTTGACACAGAAAGCCATTTTTGGTGTTAAGAGCAACTCTAACAGCTGGTTTTATAGAATATCTAGTGCAAGGTAATTGGTATAAAACATTTGTATTCATATTTTCATCAGTATGAAATAAAGAGAGCTGCAGTTTCTACAGTGTGTAAAAGGCTCTGCCGTTTGGTCTTTGACCAAACCACCCGCTGAAGACGGCATCATGACTCTACATTCTGAGACATTAGTGACTGAATGACAGACGTACCAAATGTCCCAACTGATAAACTCATTACACGCAACGCACAAGCACAGAAATATCACGAGAGACTGCCAAGCAACTGACCTCTTCACAAACAGAAAACCTCAAGTTATCGCATCCTAACACAGAATGGTCACACAAGCACCAAACCGCAGTCTATCCTTCACACAACACACTTTCCTGTACCGAGAGCACACACACACACACACACACGCACGCACACGCACACACACACACACACACACACACACACACACACACACACACACACACACACACACACACACACACACACACACACACACACACACACACACACACACACACACACACACACACACACACACACACACATGAGCATGCAGTCGTAGCAAGGTGGCCAACAGGAAACCATGGCAACACACCCTGATCCCATTGTGATCAACCTCTCCATATGGAAACACTAATTATATTCCACTACAAAGAATTCCACATGAACGAAATGCACAGAACAATACCGTTTATAGAGAGAAACATCAAATATGAAGCCCAACCAGCCATCTGACTGTCCTCTGACTGGCTAATAATTTAGGCCCAGTTCTATATTTGGCAGAAACCACCAAAAATACAAAGAAAATATTGTAGACAGTGGTGGATCCTTAAATAAGGCATCTTGGGTAATGATGCATGGCCACACACACACACACACGCACACATTCCACCATCCAATGAGATTGAGTGTGTGTGGTGGTGAACTTAAATAACATATAGGGTAATGATTGGCCACACACACACACCACCATCCACCACAATGAGAGAGTGTGTGTGTGTGTGTGTGTGTGTGTGTGTGTGTGTGTGTGTGTGTGTGTGTGTGTGTGTGTGTGTGTGTTGCTGCAGAGAGGTGGGCGGACACTTTCAATTACTGCCCTCACAGAGAGAGAGAGAAGAGAATACTAGATTTAATAGAAGAGCCGCAGTGAGACTCTCTCAGACTCAAACTAACAGCAGTTCTGACACGAGGCCTGAATCCCGAGCCACAGCTGTCTACAAACCCTGCAAAAACCTCCCTTGACTTCAGTTCTGAGTGAACGACTAGGGATGCAAGTTTGGGCAAATTCTTCACAGGCTACGGTTGATTGACTAACCGTTAACCAGCATTATTTCAATCACGTGATGTGTTGTTTTATAAGGGCAAAGGTCAACACGAGACTGCCAAATTACTGCACCTCACCAACTATAGTTATAGATCAATTACAAACATTATGGATTTGGCCAACTATGCAGTTTTCACATCCTAAAACAGAAACACGTACACAAGCACCAAACCAGAGCCTGTCCTTCATCCTTCCGCTTTAATTATAGACGCATATATAAACATGATGGATTTTGTCAGTTATGTAAGAGAGTTAATGTAAGTGTATTTTCTAATGTGCCAACTGTGGCCTGTATCTTTGTGTCTGTATTTCAGCAGCAAGGATGTTTACATGCTTTGTTTGCTATTGAATTAACTTGATTTATTAAAAACTACAGTACATTGAAAGAATATCATACTGTTATTGTGTTGTGGTGATTAAACCACATGTTCTCATTACATGTTGCAATAATCTTGAGGTTTAACCAAGTGATCTCATAAAAAAAAAAAAAACATAATTTTCCGAGGTGGTGACTTCATAGGAATTCATGCAATGTGATATGTACAAAATGGTACGAGTTTTAGAAAAAACATAAGCATGAAGATCCACCCCTAAACATAACCATCAATGTGACTGATGTGAGCAGATTGATTATGATGATGATTAATATGAATTAGCCACCAATTTGCCGTAAAATAGTTACATGAGAGTGTTGTGTCTGATTGCTAAAGGTTTGGAAAATAGTACCAAAGCGAATAACAAAAACCCGTAAAGACATTTGACAGCATAAATCAATTAATTTAGCTCTCAATAGACGCCGTGTATTGTAAAACATTGAAATTACATTGTTTACTAATTGAGAATGATGCACCATATTCTGTTCTAGCCATTTTAGATGTATAACATAAATAAACATAAATGGCTCTTGTCCAGAATAAGCTACAGATGTATCATGGTGCATATTGAAATTGCTGCTTCGCCGGGTTAATTTGAGGTAAGTCTACACAGATGAAGAGAAGAAAGTCCTTTTTGTGGTGCAATGAGAAAGTCATGTGGTGCAACCAGCACGCAGAGAAATAGAGCAGCTTTTATGTGGCCAAGGCCACACTTGAACCTTAAGAAATACTAAATGAAGAAGATATACATTGCTTACCCAAAAAGTTAACGACAGAGCCCAAGTAGGTTTTGAACCTGTGTATTTTACAGTTGTAAAATGTCATGTGGAATGACTACCCAAGAACGTAACTATATTTATGAATTATTATTGCAAAAATAACACATATAATACAAATAATATTTATCAAAATACTTTTTACCTAGAGTAATATATAAAAACTTGTGAAAATGGTGAAAAAGTTCATGAAATATGAAACCATCATGAATAAAATGACTAAATTTAAATGTGATTTAAAACCACATTTTAAGTATTTTTCATTTTCTTATGTATTTGTCGTCTAAATACAAATGTATGTTTTTTATTACAAACAAACAATAAATAAACAAATACATAAACAAATGAGTTCATTATTTAGTTGCAAAGTTAAATATCCTCACTTAGACATGATGAGGGGTGCTTTTTATTTTATTTACAAACAATGAATATCTTTCTGTAACTTTATAGACAAAGGTGTGCGATGACATGAATACACCACAGACAAGACAACCAATAAAAACCTCCATTTAAGCTGGAACCAGCATTGAGCTTATCGCTCACATGCACATTAATTAAATGTAGTTTTATTTTTCATAGCAAATGCAAGCCAGTTGTCACACTCTACAGCCCTGGATTGTGATGATCAAGAGCAGAATAGCTGAATATAACCTGGAATTTATAACACCTTTTTCTGAAAGAAATGCATCAGTTTAGAAAGTTCTGAATAAAACAGCTTCTGAGCTTTTCTAGTTTGTCTCCGATGCAGTTAAAACACTCAACATGAGCGTTGCGTGTGTAGATGTGTTTGTGCATTGTGTGTGTGTGCAATTGTCATCTGTAAGCATGAAGCTTCTGTTGCTTGGTGAACTATTGCATTGTGTGTGTGTGCAATTGTCATTGTGTGCTGCTGCCTTCTGTGTGTTCTAGATGCTTGGTGTCAGTGTGTGTGGTTGTTGGTGTGTGTGTGCACATGTGTGTGTGTGTCAGTGTGTGTGTGTGTGTGTGTGTGTGTGTGTGTGTGTGTGTGTGTGTGTGTGTGTGTGTGTGTGTGTGTGTGCGTGTGTGTGCGTGTGTGTGTGCGTGTGTGTGTGTGTGTGTGTGTGTGTGTGTGTGTGTGTGTGTGTGTGTGTGTGTGTGTGTGTGTGTGTGTGTGTGTGTGTGTCCGGTGTTTTATGGCAGCGGTGTTTTGAATATTTCAGTCTCTCCTGCTGAGTGTGAGTCCTGGCAGCTCAGGGCTTGATGATAATCATAACACAAGTCTGATTTAGAGAGAAAGTATCTTCAGATATGAAATACATCATCTGTGTTTATTTCATTCTCTATCTCTCTCTCTTATGACTCTGTAAAGTATAGATCCAGACACACAACACTCATTAGAGGAGGAAATAACATCATTCACAAAGAAGCCTTCATTCAGACACACATGAGTGTGTAATATCACTGGATATTATTGGATTATAGTTATCTCATTATTGGATGTTTCATCATCGCTGTCAAAGTTAGAACATGTCTTAAAGGGGTCGCACACCGAACGAGATGCACATGCGCCACGCAGCGCCGCGTCTAGGACAACTCGAGCTCGCACACCAGACGCGCACATTCTATACTAAGTAAATTACCTGAAGTGTGTTGTAACGGTTGTGTCCTGTATATCCAGTAAGTAGCAACCGACGACAGTGAATGTAATCACGACAGACACTTGTTAACCAAGGCCTATACTGTAATATTTTGCGTATGTAAAAATGTCTCAAAAGAAATATAAAAGATTAAAAGGATTACGTTTATTATACATTTAATTCTATATGTTTACATTTTATTCAAGCTGTAAAACTAATGTGTACAGTATTTTGCAGAAGTGGTATCTTGGTATAATGTATTAACAACGGTTTGAAACAAATATGATGTTATTTAATATAAAACAATGCAGATGGCGCTCTGTGGCGCGGCAGGAATTTGAACAGCGTCCTGAGTCGTTGCTGGGCGCTGCGGACAGACGCCGAATGACGCCGCCGGTGTGCGTACACACATAGAAAACAATGTGTTCGAATTTTAAAGACATGGCGCGACGCGGCGCTGCGCTTCTCGTTCGGTGTGCGACCCCCTTTATACTGCAGTGGAAAAAGAAACAGGGAGAATGAGAAGTGAGAGACACAATATGCTATTTAAAGGAAGGGCATCAATGCATGACTCCAAACTAGAGTTATAGCTGATTTTAAATAAGCATTTGCTATAAACCCAAGGTTTATGATTAACACTGCAGTGCGTGTGCAGAAAAGTGTGAGCAGCCAATCATTTGAAAGAGTCAACATAATTCATTTATTTCCTGAAGATTGTCAAATTTGTATATTTATTTGTGTATTTATTTATTTTACACATTTTATTTAATTTTGTGTTTTTGTATTTCATTTGAATGCTCCATACGCCAATTTTCATTGAACTTTCTTTAAGCATTATCCATGATGACCAAATGTACAATATATTGCCAAAAGTATTGGCACCCCCTTCTAATGAAAGGTTTGACTACTTTAGTAATTTCCATGAGTACAAATCTTAATGTTTAAGCATATAATGATATTCTAGGGAATTGTGTGCTTCTAGTTTTATAGCAACAGTTTGGACCCTTTTCTATTCTAACATGACAGTGTCTCTGTGTATAAGACAAGGATCAAAGAGAAATGATGATTCAGTCAGTGTGGAAGAACTTGACTGGTCTGCAGAAAGCAGCTGAACACCTCTGGTGTGACTTTAAATGAGCCACAAAGTCATCTTAAATGATCACCAAACAAATGACTTGTACATTCATTATATGGAAAAAAAGTTGGCAATGGTATAAAAAGTAATCTTCTTTAGAAGAGAAAAAGAGTCCAAACTGTGGCAACAAAGATGGAAACATAATTCATGTACTTATAAATTGTATTTCCACCTCTGTTGCAACAGTTTTGAAGTGTATGAAATGACGGTACCCATATGTACAAGTCATTGGTGTTTGGTGATGAGTTTTTGGCTCATTTAAAGTCACACCAGAGGTGTTCAGCTGCTTTCTGCAGACCAGTCAAGTTCTTCCACACTGACTGAATCATCATTTCTCTTTGATTCTTGTCTTATACACAGAGACACTGTCATGTTAGAATAGAAAAGGGTTCTGTCCAAACTGTTGCTATAAAATTAGAAGCACACAATTCCCTAGAATATCATTATATGCTTAAACATTAAGATTTGTACTCATGGAAATTACTAAAGTAGTCAAACCTTTCATTAGAAGGGGGATCCAATACTTTTGGCAATATAGTGTACATTTGGTCATCATGGAAAATGCATTAAAGGAACAGTTCACCCAAAAATGAAAATGTGCTGAAAATGCACTCACCCTCACGTCGTCCAAGATGTAGATGAGTTTGTTTCTTCATCAGATTTGGAGAAATGTAGCATTGCAACAATTGCTCAGCAATGGATGCTCTTCAGTGAATGAGTCCATAATCCATAATTTTGCTTCCTTCAGTGATAAAGTCCTTTTCCTTTTGTCTCTCACATCAAAATCCACACACATATTTGAGCTGTTTTGAATTGTTTTGACTTGTAAAAACTGCTTGATCTGTGCAGATGTCTCTCCTGATTCAGACCAGACATGACTTTTTCACTGGAGAAAGTAATATTATGACTCATATTTGAAGTTGAAAATGTCTTAATGATGGATTTCTATCTCACAAACATGCAGCTTTTGTCTTCTCAAGATGTTAACTGATGGACTGGAGTGGTGTGGATTATTGTGATGTTTTTATCAGCTGTTTGGACTCTCATTCTGACGGCACCCATTCACTGCAGAGCATCCATTGCTGAGCAAGTGATGCAACGCTACATTTCTCCAAATCTGATGAAGAAACAAACTCATCTACATCTTGGACGACCTGAGGGTGAGTGCATTTTCAGCAAATTTTCATTTTTCAAGACTTTGAAGACTGACCAAGACGACCAGATTAGCAGAGTTCACTAGATCGTCATATGCTTTAAAAATGACAATGGTGCACAAGAGAACCACATTAAAAACAACTCAGCAGATGCTGATGTTCTCCGCATCACCAATTGCATATAATTATGTAACTTGCAAAGCAATATCTAGAATTCTTTCCAGAGTCAGACATACCAGGGTGATAATTGCATTACCTCAGCGATGTCTTTGCTCACAGCTAATTGGTCCAGTTTCTGTTTGTCATCTCTTGCAGAATAAAATCAGCAGGTTCGCTGTGTGGCATTAGTAAGTAATGCAATTATACTGAACTATCCATCTGTGTTCAATAATAATAATAAAAGCACATAAACAAAGTACTGTTGTTCTTTAGCCTAACTGTAGTGGTGTGCAATACCTTGATCCATATACAAGAGAAACATACTGATAAAAAAACAGCCCCTACTTGCACTGCGGTTAAGCAATGTGTATCATTTTGTATTTCCTGAGGTTCAGATATGGCCATGTCTATGCTTGGCCACATGATAGCATCTATATTTTCCTGCATGTTGGTTGCACCACAAAACAGTCTCTTCCTCTACTCATGCGTGTACATTTATCTCAAACTAATCCAGCACAGCTATAATTTAATTATGCACCATCGCTCACTTTGTAGTTTATTTTAGACATTTTTGTTTTTATATGTTATACATCTGAAACGGTAATAAAAATATGATGCATCATTCTCAATTACGTATCAATGCACATATTAATGCTATAGGTTTAAAAACGAGTCATGAGAGGTAAACCAATGGGCTTATCATGTCAATAATAATACATATACATGTGTGCATTATACAGTTCAATGAAGTGCATTTGCAAGCACCTGATTTCATGCTTCATTACAGTTACACGTTTCCTTTCCATAGTATCATTGCTTCAAACTCTTGAACAAGTAGCTGCATCTGTAAGTGAAAATGTTTGTGGCTGTTTTGAACCACAGCGGAGAGCATTATGTTGCAGAAAGGGCTTTTTTGTATTGCGGCAGACTTGTTTGTTCATGTGGATGTGCAGGTGCAGGTGCTCTCTCTAGTCTTTTTGCAGCCACAACCTGCCAGTTTAGATTAGATTTCGCTTGTGCATGTTTGTGTGAGTGTGTTTGAAAAACTAAAAATATTATTTAATATTCATTTGAATATAATAATAATGATGCGTAGCCTTAAATAATGGGAAGAGCATATTGTATTAATTAAGAGCGTATTATTGATAACTGCACTGGAGTCTTGCATTAGCTGTAGAGTTGGTCCGAGCGTGTTAGTTTGGACAGAGACAGCTGGTATGCGGGTGGAAGATGTAGAGAACTTGGTAAAAAGTGGTGTACTGTGCCAAAAAGTGTTCTTGACCCTTTCGAGAATTATCTCCATTTTTGCTGTTTTCAAGCGATGTAAGAACACAGGCTTTACGTGGGAAGATAATCACGCAGCAAAGCCGCTCAGCAGAGAGAATTACATGAAATGCTCATTGCAATAAAAAACTCTTGACATGGAAATAAAAACATAAAGCCTGGGATGTAGTGGAGATAGAGATGGTGAATAACGGAAATAATAGTGAACCAGTATCTATTATTATTAACCAGTATCTTCAGAAGAGTTTTTACTTCACTGTAAAACACATATATTTTTCAAAGTTGTAAAAAGAACAAAGATTATTAGAGTTTTTACAAGAAAATATGTTTTGTACTGTCCTATTAATACTATTATTTGTGAAATTTACTGAGTTTTTTCTTTCAGTGTACTGGTTTAATTTAGCAGTTTTTATACATATTTTGTCTTGTGTGTATTTTGTGTTGCGTTGTTTCTTTTTGCTGTCGTTTGTTAATAAAGTTATTATTATTATAGCTACCTGTCTTTTTGGTCACTTTCATTTGGCCAAAAATTATAAAAATGTAAGGGAAGTAATTTATTGAATTTATATATTTTTTGGTGTTTATTTATTTGTTTAATTTGTGACTTTGTTTGGTGTTCATTGTTTCAGTCTTTGCTCATCCCTGAAGTTGTGCTTTCACATGTGGATCTGTAAATAAATTGGCATGCAGATTTTTACTGTCCGTTTCCAGTGTATATTGCAGCTTCACTTTATGGGGTTATGATATACTGAAATACACTTTGACCACAAGTGGTCATATGTGACATTGTTTAGTGCAGGGTTCCTCAAATCTTTCCCTGGAGGTCCAATCTGCTCCAACCCTGATCAAGCTCACCCACCTGTGATTTTCTAATGATCTTGAAGACTCTGACTAGCATGCTCAGGTGTGTTTGATTAGAGTTAGAGATAAACTCTGCAGGAGTGGGCCAGATTTGAGGATCCCTGGTTTAGGCCCTCTATTACCCCTTTTCCACCAAAGCAGTTCCAGTGCTGGTTCAGAGCCAGAGCCTAGTTTCAAACCGGTTCTTTGTCTTTCGACACCCAAAGCACCAGCTCCGAACCAGGAAAAGCGGTTCGTAAGTAGCACCAAAACATTGCTGGGCTAGAAGGAAGAACCGCTTGCGTCAGGGGCTGGGGCGGGGTTACCGTGACCAACAAGACGAACAGAAACTTTGAACTGCCATATTTGAAATAGCAGCTAAACGCGAACATGTTTGATTCGCCGTGTTTTGATGCCGATGTATGTTCGCAAAGCCATGAATATCAATATCAACGTAACGTAACGTCTGCCATTGTTGATAGTTTGCTTAGGCTTGCTCGGGATGGATCGGTGCTGCACGGACCGGTCGGTGCGAGGCATCGGGGTGCTGCGGGAGAGATTGGAAGGCAGACTGCTCATGTTGTGCCGCGCTAGTGAACCAAAACATGAAGCGTATTATGATGTAAGACCTGGCTCTGTATTGGCTCTCTAGCCTGTGGAAAAGCAACCGGTTCTTAAAGGGCTTGCCAGTTGAACCAACTAAGAACCGGCAAGAGCACTAGCTCTGAACTAGCACCTGGTTCCTGCTGGTGGAAAGGGGGTATATAAAACTTGTGGCCCTCTCTCTCTGTGTGTGTGTGTGTGTGTGTGTGTGTGTGTGTGTGTGTGTGTGTGTGTGTGTGTGTGTGTGTGTGTGTGTGTGTGTGTGTGTGTGTGTGTGTGTGTGTGTGTGTGTGTGTGTGTGTGTGTGTGTGTGTGTGTGTGTGTGTGTGTGTGTGTGTGTGTGTGTGTGTGTGTGTGTGAGGGGGAGAGAAGGAAAGTAACAGGGAATGTTCTCCGTTGGTTGTTCTATCTCAGTGCAGATGCTTCCTGTTGTGCTGAAAATGGAGCAGTTTGACAGCTTAACAAATGGCGGAAGTTACTATTTATGTATGTATTTCACAAATAATAAATGAGAAAAAGAGATATATTTCATGTGATAATATAACTTGTTTATTTAACACTTCTGATACAGCTTCACAGCTGTGCTACAAACGCTAACTCGGGCAAAACAAGTGCAGTTTTTAGTAAAGTCATGCCAACAAACCACACTAAAACTGAAACCGAGAGAGTCAGATTTTCTGCTCGCACTTGCCACTTCACAGAGGTTACTGTAAAACCAGCAGACTGAACGAGCAGACAGGAAGATTTGTTTTTCTCTCAGTCCAGCTTCTCTCTTTCAGCAGAAACACAATGCAGCTTTATTAAACCAGAAATGCAAATGACCAAAACTCACACAGAGAGAAACGCTCTTTGTGTGCTGCTCATATGCACGTCTCTCACTCTTGTCCTAGTAGAAATTAACTGAAGACATCCCTAAAAAGTTCACACAGTACACTTTCTTAAATGTGTGGACTTCCTGTTTACCCGAACTGACAGTAGAAAGGGTCATGCTGTGTTTCCTGTGTTTTCACAGCGTTTATGTCAGAGGCCCAGTACTCTGTACAGCCTTATATTGTTGAGATTAGACATGCTGAGAGATATATTTGCATTTCCGTGTGTCTGTGAGTGATATGCATGAAGCTTTCTGTAACAGCAGACTGGTACTGCATCAGTTATTTGCTAATACTGTGGTACATCTGTGTGTATGTTTCATGCATGCAAACGTCCGTGTGCATGTGTGTAAGAGTTTGCAAAACTGCATCTCCGTGTAGATCTCATTTCCTGAGCATAGTCTTACAAAAGGTGATCCCCATAACAGACGCTTCAGAACAGAACTCAAAATTCAGATATTTTATTTATATTTTAACTTCATGCTTCATGTTTTCCTCATGAGGTTACCAAGTTGTTGTCCTGCTTGTATCCAACGCTTTTGAATCTATTTGATGCAAACAAGAATCAAAGAATTAAAGAACAACTTTCTAGCAGTATAAATGTTATGTATAAATATACTGAACAAAATTATAAACGCAACACTTTTGTTTTTGCCCCCATTTTTCATGAGCTGAACTCAAAGATCTGAGACTTTTTCTATGTACACAAAAGGCCTATTTCTCTCAAATATTGTTCACAAATCTGTCTAAATCTGTGTTAGTGAACACTTCTCCTTTGCCGAGATAATCCATCCACCTCACAGGTGTGGCATATCAAGATGCTGATTAGACAGCATGATTATTGCACAGGTGTGCCTTAGGCTGGATACAATAAAAGGCCACTCTAAAATGTGCAGTTTTATCACACAGCACAAAGCCACAGATGTTGCAAGTTTTGAGAGAGCGTGCAATTGGCATGCTGACTGCAGGAATGTCCACCAGAGCTGTTTCCCGTGAATTGAATGTTCATTTTCCTACCATAAGCCATCTTCAAAGGCGTTTCAGAGAATTTGGCAGTACATCCAACCGGCCTCACACCTGCAGACCACGTGTAACCACACCAGCCCAAGACCTCCACATCCAGCATCTTCACCTCCAAGATCGTCTGAGACCAGCCACCTGGACAGCTGCTGCAACAATCTGTTTACATAACCAAAGAATTTCTGCACAAACTGTCAGAAACCGTCTCAGGGAAGCTCATCTGCATGCTTGGCGTCCTCATCGGGGTCTCGACCTGACTGCACTTCACGTCTTCGTAACTGACTTGAGTGGGCAAATGCTCACATTTGATGGCGTCTGGCACTTTGGAGAGGTGTTCTCTTCACAGATGAATCCCGGTTTTCACTGTACAGGGCAGATGGCAGACAGCGTGTATGGCGTCGTGTGGGTGGGCGGTTTGCTGATGTCAACGTTGTGGATCGAGTGGCCCATGGTGACAGTGGAGTTATGGTATGGGCAGGCGTATGTTATGGACAACGGACACAGGTGAATTTTATTGATGGCATTTTGAATGCACAGAGATACCGTGACGAGATCCTGAGGCCCATTGTTGTGCCATTCATCCACGACCATCACCTCATGTTGCAGCATGATAATACACGGCCCCATGTTGCAAGGATCTGTACTCAATTCCTGGAAGCTGAAAACATCCCAGTTCTTGCATGGCCAGCATACTCACCGGACATGACACCCATTGAGCATGTTTGGGATGCTCTGGATCGTCGTATACGACAGCGTGTTCCAGTTCCTGCCAATATCCAGCAACTTCACACAGCCATTGAAGAGGAGTGGACCAACATCCCACAGGCCACAATCAACAACCTGATCAACTCTTTGTGAAGGAGATGTGTTGCACTGCGTGAGGCAAATGGTGGTCACACCAGATACTGACTGGTATCTGTCTGGTACCCCCCCCCCCCAATACAGTAAAACTGCACATTTTAGAGTAGTATTTTATTGTGGCCAGCCTAAGACACACCTGTTCAATAATCATGCTGTCTAATCAGCATCTTGACTAGGCTTGCCGCGATAGACGGTGATGACGGTTAAGCCGCAACACCGTCACTTGCTCACCGTGGCACCGTCCCCCACCGTCGCTTAGATTTTTTTTTTATAGTAATAAAAATAATTTCATTCAGTTAGAGGACACTAAAATTAAAACTGAATGCGTCTGCTCAATGCAACGCACCGAACAGAAGACAGTCTTGCATCACAGCAGTCTAGGTCTGCATTGCCGCAGCTGTCCCGACCAGATTTCTTTCGCCGCGGGATTCATTTCAACAAATACAACGCAGTAACGGTCGGTAACTCTGGTGCAATTTGAACTGAAGCGGGCAGTCTAACATTTTCCCGTTCCCGACGTCCTTTCAGAACAGCATATCTGCGCTTTATTCTTATCGAGCACGTTATGCACGCGCTGCACGCATGAAACCAGTGCTTCGTTTTATTTGTCTGAGCACAGCATGTGTAACGATGCTCAGAGCAGGCTAGCAGATATAATATACAGCTCTCAAATAGAACTGCAGAAGCAGGTTGTGATGAGTGACAGCGCAGAATAAGGATGGAGCAAAATGTAGATGTCTTTGAAGCACGTTCAACTCGTCTTTCCTTTTTTCTTTTTTTTGTATTATGCTTATTCTATCATTTTATATGACAGACTGTCGAATTAATTTATTTTTCTCTGCTGCACTTTTCACTGTTAACAGCAAGATGTTAAATTAATTTAGTATTTTGACAAGACTAATAAAATAGATATTAGGCTAAACCTACATTTTTTTCCTATTGTGTTTAGGCTGAATGTTAGCCTAAACGAATTATATCCTGACAAAACAAACAAAAATAAGGATTACATTTTTTATATAACTTTTTTTCTCTCTCTGTGAGACTTTATTCCGTGTTGGCAGCAAAATGTTATAGACATTTTTCTGTCAATAAATTCAAGACTCTTGACAAGACGAATAAAATAAATACAATTTTGTGCAGACTACACTTTTATTTGTTAGCGTATCTGTCTTATAATAAATAAGGAATTCCTGTTTGAGGAATAAAACCTCAAACAGTCCCGCGCAGACCTCTACATCACAGATCAGATTTCATTTATCACGTGAAGAGAGATGACTGACAAGAAGAGTGAGGTGACACAGACAAGACGATGGCGGAAGAGTTTCAAAACTAAATATAAAAGCGCCCGTTTTAAGCCTGTTGACTTCTGAATCTGACATTAATCTAAGTCAGGGGTGTCAATCTACTTTACAAATGAGAAACTCACCAAGATCTACCAAGTGAAAAGAAAATATATTATTAAATACATATTAAATAAAATAAATAATTAAAAAAGGCTTGTTGGGATGTATCTTTGTTGCATTAATTTAATAATAATAAATAAAATATTTGTTTAATATTATTCACTATTCATGACGCCATCAGTATAGTTCCTCTGTAAGAAAAAGCTGATTGGAGCGTCTGATGCCCGTATGAACACCACTGATCCTCACAAACTTCAACACACGCGAGCTGTATTCAAGCAGAAATATGATGTTAGAGTGATCGAGAGCGCACATACATGGTTCGTTTGCGCATCATTTATAATGGACATAACGCACACCTAATGCACGATCATGTCACTGTAATCATCTTCACCCTGATTACAATAGTCGTCCATCAAAACTTGTGTCTAGTGTGACACTGGCTTCTTTTATCCAGCCGAGAGCTGTAGTTTGCGTATCATATACTCATACAGAGTTTTTGAGCCGCGATTCAGTCTGTATTCACAGCGCGATGAGACGTTTTGCTTCTCCGAAACAGAATATGTAGAGAGGTGGTACTGTTATTTATTTATAGGCTATATCTTTTTTTACATGACTTAACATGCGAGTCATAATATTAGTGAATATATTATATTGTAGTTTTATCTCTCGCCCCCCGGTTGAGAAACACTGACCTAAAGGGCGATCTTCCAGCATTGCCTTCGTGATCGATCTATTAGGCATCCCTGATCTAAGTGATGTTTAAAAAAAACAAAAAAAACATTTGTTTCTCATTTATTTTGTTCCACAGTATTTGCTGATTTTTATTTTATTTAAACACTGCTTGACGCAGAATTGCCGCTGATATTAAAGTCAAGGTAAAACGCGCACGGCGCTCACAGGCTATTTAAAACCTAAGGAAAGCGAGGAAAACTCAAACGACCCCCCACCACGGTGATACCGTTATAACCAGTGTGACAACACGTCGATTAACCGGTGGGAAAATTGCCTCACCGTCACAACCCTAGTCTTGATATGTCACACCTGTGAGGTGGATGGATTATCTCGGCAAAGGAGAAGTGCTCACTAACACAGATTTAGACAGATTTGTGAACAATATTTGAGAGAAATCGGCCTTTGTGTACATAGAAAAAGTCTTAGATCTTTGAGTTCAGCTCATGAAAAATGGGGGCAAAAACAAAAGTGTTGCGTTTAAAATTTTGTTCAGTGTATTTAGAGATGGGCGATATGATCAAAATCTTATATAGTACACCTTATGTCTGAATGCAAAATGAATGTGAGAGAAATCTGATTCATTATATGCACTGCAGGTGCCCTTGTGAATAAGAAGTGTGCTTAATTGTAAAGAACTTGTTTTTTTTTTTTTTACTGTACTTGCAGATAATATATTAATGAAAAAGCTCACTAAAGAAATACACTTTTTATGTTTCTTAACATACTTAAGTACACTTTTAAATAATTTAATAATTTTAATAATGTTGTGCTTTAAATAACTTATTTTTACGTGTTGACTAACATACTAAAGCAAGTTATTAAAGCAATAAAGTACTCGAGGCAGGCTGTACAGTGAATTATGTTGTGCCTATAACAACGCCCTTCAGCTGTGACTTATCACAATACAGCATGCCTTGAATACCTTTTTCATAGGTTACATTTTTGAAGTTCATTCCTAAAATGTTGTCCTTCCACTAAAAAAAAATATTCCTGACAGTAAATGGCAAGAGAATCATCTTGGAACTCAAATAAAAACAGACAATATGAACCGTTCTTAATGACTGTCATTTCATTATTTTTAACAGCATATATTATATTTTCTCACACGCATACATTAGAAGATGTCTTTGACTGGGGAAGGGCGTGGCCTCAAAATTAAAGGTGAATGATGCAACAAAGCCAGCACTCATAATACATTACATAATTAATAAACCGTTGATTTTGCTGAAAAACACAATACATAATATGTTGGTAACGGTGTTGCGCAGTGATACACAAACTGTTGGGCGACGCGGTAATAGCCGTGCTTTATTGTGAATTAAACACAGCTGCTGACCAATCAGAATCAAGGACTGGACCTAACTACTTTATAATCAATATTACATCTACAGTTAATAGTATTTTACATGTACTAAACTGGAACTTCATATTTACAAATGTGTGATTACAAATATATTAAAGTTTCAATAATAGAAATGACATTAAAGTATATTTTAGGTGATCATAAATGCTTGTTAGTACATTCGGCACTGCTTTAACCATATTTCAAAGACAATATAATTATGAAATTACATATAAAATAAGTAAAGTCATATGTTAGTCAAAATATCACTCTAACGTTCAACTAATTGCATTTACTATCAATTTAAACTATAATAAAAAAAGAATAATCACAGTTAATATGCAGTTAAGTGTCTGAAAACATTACATTGCATTTGCACTTAAGTATACATTTTAAAGTACAATATTTATATAATCAGAACTTTTTTGTGTGTGTTAGTGTGTTAAAGTAAACATCTTTTTCGCAAAATAAAAGCTGCAGTAAACAGTAAAACTATGTGCATTGCAAACCAGTGTGTACGTGTGTGTAAGTGTGTGTTGTGGAAATTGTCCACTCGTAATGAAGGGAATGTGACAGACCCCAGACAGAAGAGGACGAGGTTTCATCAAAAACAGTCTGCAGGTTCAAATGAGACGCTGCCTTAATTGTGCTAGAATCGACAATAAAGAGAGTGACCCTGACAGACTGGGAATTCACAGACAACTTTATCCTGTGAAACATAACACGAGTGCATCAGTCTTCCTGATGAGTCACGTCTTGAAATCCTCCTCTCTGCATGTCTTTCTTCTAAAAAAAGCTCTGCGGCATTGCTTTTTTGAATCACCTCCAATATGCTGCTGTCTTCTGAGTCTGACTCTAACTGTAGTCTGACAGAGACAAATACATATGTGCGTGTTTCTCAATAGCAGGTTCATTTATATTGCATATTCCATGCCCAAAAAACATTCCTTTCATGTCTTTATTAGTGAACGTCATTTTCTCCCACTGTCTCTTCATCTCTTTGGTATTTGATCTATTTGCTTCTCCGTGTCTAGGCTGTAGGATTGATTTTCCCCAGGTCAGTATGTTATTTCTCTGTAGCTAAATAATCGTTGTCTATTGCTCTGTTTAGAGCTAATATCTCATGAGTCTGCCAGGGAGGCTGCTTTAGTTACCAATGATTATTCCAGCTCAGGCATGTTAGAAAAATGTGCCTGTGTCGACATTTCTGCAAAATTATTGCTTCCTAATTGCTTCTTGCATGTCTCAGGACACGTTCAAAATGAAATATCTATTGGGTAGCACTAAAAGCGCATTCAGTTTTATCCAAACAGATGAACGTGAATATAGCAACGTTTTATTATGCTGGTTGTTGTACATATTGTAGCAGTTCAGAAATGAAATATCCAGTGAATCCCACTAAAAGGTTAATGCTAATTAAATAATGAACACTTTTAAAAATAAAGGTACTTCACGACAACCTTTTTTTGTCTGAATGGTTCCATAAACATCTGAAGAACCTTTCTGTTTCAGTTTCTTCGGATTATAAAAAAGTAAGAAAGACCTTCATCGCTGTGAAGAACCTTTAAAGCACCTTTATTTTTAAGAGTGTGCATACACTAAACCTGCAATAAACCTGACAATAGTGTTAACAAGAGCAAGCCTGAGATAAAAACACATTTGCTCAAGCAAACATGCCATTCCAGCTTGCTTCTACAAGTCCCTGAAATGTTTCATTGTGACTCATGTTTTGCGGGAACATGTGCAACACTGTACCGGGTGCGCTTCCAAGCAAGTTTACTACACCAGAAAAGCCAGACATATGGAGCTGGTTATGTGACACAAACATCACAATGCATTAGTTTACTAATCATGTGCAATGGTAACAGTGTTTTGAGCTCATAAACAGGGTGCGAATTATGGGGCTTTAGTTGTAAATAAATATGAAGATACATTTCTATAGCTTTGACTGATTTTAAATTGTAATTTTGTGTGCCTTGGTCGATATCACATGATATTCAAAGACAAGCATTTACAGCATGATAAAGCATGACAGCATGATAAAGTTTGACCTCTTTAACTTCAAGCTGTTTAACTGAATGTACGAAGCAAACTGCTGAAATACCCACAATGCTAAAATAAGCTTATCTGTCAATCAGATGTGCATGAATGGCACCAGCACGCTCCCGGCGAGTTCTTTCAGGATCATCATTGATCTACTGTATATCAACCCCCTGATGCACACTGTGTAATCCACACTAACAATACAGTACAATACCACACTATGTTTAATAGTAGCTAAACATAAATGCATGTTTCATGCTTACATTTTCAAACCGTTTGCACATACCAGACCTGTACACACATAATTGTCTATATTATATATTGTGTTTTTGCTTTATTGTACATTGCCTATTTGTATATTATTATTTTATTATCTGTGTCGTGTCATTCTGTTGCACTGTAGAGCCTCTGTCACTATAACTAATTCCTCGTACGTGTAAACATACCTGGCCAATAAAGCTCATTCTCAATTAGCTAGTTCACATAAAAGGTTTGTCATCATCATTTATTCACCTTTACAAGCCTGTGTGGATTTCTTTCTTCTGCAGAGAGAAAAATATGTTTTGGACTCCATTGACTTTCATTGTGTGAAAGAAGAATAAAGCATCGTTTGAAATGAAGGTGAGTAAATGATGACTGGGTTTTTGTGAGGGTGAACATTACTTTTGGATCAAAACAGCTTAGAGAAGCGTTCAAACGCGATCTGTCAGCATCGCAGCACGCTGGGTGTAAAGCAGAGGCGAGCTTACGGAAAACACACAAACACAGAAGTGTCAGTGTGTAACTAAAATAACCTCATAGCGTGAGAAGAGCCTCTCTCTCTTTTTCTCTCTCTGAGATAAACGCGCTTCTGTGCTTATGTATCGGGTTTTGCATAATGCGCAATTACAGAAATGAGCTCAGACCCCCCAAAACAAGCAACCAGACTGACAGTGCTCGCTCACCTTGATTCAGATCTGGCATCAGCAGCACATCTGTCCACAGCGCGCGCGTCTTTGAAAGTTTGGAGATCTCAGTAAATGATCGTGCATGTGAATGCTTTCTGTGTGATGAACACTAACGGCGTCCTGTGCGTACTCTTCATCATCACGCTGTGCCACAACAAGCGTCTTCCTCTTCGACCCCCCAGGGCTGGAGAACTGAAGCAATGTCTCTCCTGATTCTGGAGCTGAAGGCGTGTGGAGGCGGTCCATTAGTCGCGCTAGAGGGCGAGATCGACACGCTCCGGCTCCGCGTAAAGGCGGCGACCCGCGGCACTCGATTGGACTGAGACTGACTCTCACCTGTTGACTGTTATTGATGAAATCTCGCCCTCTCCTGTCTGTTCACACACACACACCGATGA
This sequence comes from Ptychobarbus kaznakovi, assembly GCA_027422405.1. Lineage (NCBI taxonomy): Eukaryota > Metazoa > Chordata > Actinopteri > Cypriniformes > Cyprinidae > Ptychobarbus > Ptychobarbus kaznakovi. Next base: position 27,720,087 of record CM049798.1, on the reverse strand, counting down.
AGAATGACTGAGAAGCCGAATTTATTGTTATCTCTCTCTGCTGTTTACATGACACAGCTGTGCTTGCCTGAAATTAATCATAAAAATATTGTGACAAAGTTGACAGCATTTCAAGATGACATATTTACAGTCAACAGTTTCTGAAAAAATAAGATTTTGAATGTGTTTTTAAAGAAGTCTCTTCTGGTCACCAAGCCTGCATTTATTTCATCCAAAGTACAGCAAAACAGTATTGTGAAATATCTGTACTATTTAAAATAACTGTGTTTTATTTAAATATATTTTACAATGTCATTTATTCCTGTGATTTCAAAGCTGAATGTTTAGCATCATTACTCCAGTCACATGATCCTAATATTCAGATTTTCTGCTAAAAATATTTATTATTATTATTATTATTATTATGTTGAAAACAGCTGTGTAGAGTTTTTCTGGTTTCTTTGATCAATAGAATGCTTAGAAGAACAGCATTTATCTGAAATAGAAATATTTTATAACATTATAAATGTCTTTTTCATCACTTTTGATCAATTTAAAGCATTTAAAGCATCATTTTGACTGCTGTGTATCTGTCACCAGGCCATCGCGTAAGAACAAACACCACCAATCAGGTAAATCACACGATACTAGAATAATACATCAGTGATGCATGTTAAAATAATCAATCAAATCAGAATAAACTAAAATAGATAAATAGATACATAAATGTCCATTTAATTGCTGGTTTTATTGTTTATTGACATTTTTACTGTCAAATATAAATAATCAAATATGTTATAGTGAAAAGCAATAAAATGACATTCCCAGATTATTTATATATTTAAATGTTTTTGTTTATTCTTATTTGTATTGATTATTTTAATATGTAATCTTTATTGCATTATTTTAGTATCATTATTTGTTTGTGTTTCAGATATGGTTCTGTATGTCCATCAATTTACGCTGTAATGAAATGTCACTTGCAAACTGAAAAACTGATCTGTGAAAAAAGTGCATCTGCGCTCTATCATGGACGAGTTAACATTTGGAGAGTAGAAAGTCTACATGCACAGCATCTGTGTAAAACAATGACAGCTGTTTCAACGCCCCAGTGTAGTGACGGGGCATACACTGTAAAAAGCACCGCTCTCTAGAGGTCCTGACTCTCTGTGGTCATTAAAAATCATGTCCTTAGTGGACATAGAGTAGGGGTGAGGTCCTGGCTAATTTCCCCATTGGCCTCTGACCATTGGAGACTCTGTCTCCTTCCACCTGACTGGTGTGTGGTGGCGTTCTGGCGCACCACAAAAAGCTGCATTGGTGGTGGATGAGGAGAGACCCCCTTCCATGTAAAAGCGCTTTGAGTATCCAGAAAAGCGCTATATAAATGTAACTAATTATTAATTATTATTATTAAATGTCAAAGTTAAATTGATGATCTTATTGATTAATGTCATGTAACCTTTATTGCCTTTTTTGGGGCTTGAAATTTCTGGGTCCCATTGACGTTCACTATACGCACAAAATAGCTAAAACCATTCTCAAAATATGGTTCTTATGTGAAAGTCATGCCCCAGCGCTCTCTGTGCTTTGGCTGACGCAGCTGTTAAACCCTCTAATGCCAGAAAGACCTGCTCAATCTTGTCTCTTACCTGGTCATCGTGTCTTAAAGTATGCCTACAGCAGAAGAAGCACAAAAAGGACTGATGCAGTGTATAATTGGTTTTGAAGGATCTAATTGCCGAGAGCTGAATGTTTTGATGGCAGCCTGTGTATGCAGCTATAACAGCAAACAACAGATCGTCATGCTTTTAGCTCTCATGTTTTTAGTTTAAATGCAGAACAAAGTCAAATAAAATCATATAAGATTTCAGTAGGCTTTTCCCCCAGTTACTTCATAATGGATAATAGCAAGTGTTTTTTTCAAATGTTACTTTTTCTACAGTAAATGTATGAGGTCAGAAAATGTTTTTTGATTACATTACTTAAATTGCAAAACTTTCTTTACATTAATTTTTTTAAGGCTTGTGATTATGTGCTATTAGCACGGCTTGACAATACATGTACTTACATTTGACTTACCTTAGCATAATTTAAGCAACTAGTTACTAATAAAAAGTGAGAATTAACTTTTGGAAGTTATTGAAACAGCTTCTGCTTGCATGGCACATGTTTGCAATGACCACGTCAGAAGATGTTTATCACTGCACTCGCTTCAGAGCAGTTATTGCTCATTGGTGGAGCAACAGTCTCACAAACTCTTCAGTATTGCAGAAACTATTTTAAATGTCAAACATACTAAACATTCACTTAGAAGTATTTTAGAAATGTGTTCTCTGCATTTAACCCTTCCAAGCACACACACACCTGGAGCAGTGGGCAGTCCGGGGAGCAGTTGGGGGTTCGGTGCCTTGCTCAAGGGTCTCACCTCAGTCGTGGACAATTCCTGCCGGAGCCGAGACTCGAACCCACAACCTCGGGTTACAAGTCCAACGCTCTATCCATTAGGCCACGACTGCCCCTTTAGAGCAGTTATTGCTCATTGGTGGAGCAACAGGCTCACAAACTCTTCAGCATTGCAGAAACTCTTTTAAATGTCAAACATACTAAACATTAACCGGTATTTCCCGTTACTCAAACAACACATAATAACACGTCATTTCAGCATTTACTCTCCTGATCCAGCTCTAAGCATGCTAGGAACTAAAAACCCACAGCCCTATTTCAGTTACTGCTAAAACTGGTAGCTTCAACTCAACAGTAAATTACACAAGTACACCAGACCTCTGCCAAGAGGTGCGTCGGCATGAGTTCAGCACATTGCAAAACTTAAGGCAGTTAATCTTAAGCTCTCACTGTAAAAAAAAACAATTCATGCTTGCTAAATTTACTTCAATACGAGTCAAAGCAACAGTTACTGAACATTTTATCTCTGCTTAATTGAATTGTGTTTAATCAATTTAAATATGTAGACCTGAAATTCTTCCTGAGGGTGGCACTCATGCAGAGGTGTAAGAAGTACTCAAACATTTCTCAAACAAGTATCTGTCCAAAAACATACTCCAGTAAAAGTGAAAAGTACAACTTTAAACTGTACTCAAGTATTAAGTTTGATTAAAGGGAGAAAATGAAAAAAAAATGCAATTGCACGGGTCAAACATGTATATCTACTGCAACAACAATAATTAAAATATAGCACAGAGGAACAAAAAAAATACATACAGGGAAAGGGATTAAAGGGAAACTCCATCCACCCTCATGCCATTGATTTCATTTATCAGATGAACCCAAACTAATAGATAAAAAAACTAATTCACTTTGTATAATGCAAATGTATGGGACGTCCAGAAATGACACTTCAGAGTGAATATGACAGTTACTCATAAAACCCCTGTTAATGAATCAGTGTCTTCTTAAGTGAAACGATATTTTAAACGTCTGAAGCGGTCTTGTCCCTTGCATTATACAGACTGAAAATCTTAACTTGTGCTCATACACATCTGGGGCGACATGAAGGAGAGTAAAAGTTGAGATAATTATCAGTTTTGGGAGGACTATCCCTTTGAAGAGCAAGATGTGATGCAGAGGCCGGAAACATCTTCCAGACCGAATTCACGAATCTGTTGAATTAATAAGCAGAGTTATGGAAATAAAACATACAGCATTAATGTTTTGAAAGGTCACTATTTTTGTGTGTCGTGAAGGAGTGCAATCCTGGAGCCGTCATGACCTTCATCAAGATATGAGTTATATGGTTTCTTGAGTGATTATTAATCAGTATTTAACCTCCTAGATTGTAGTTGATTGACTAAAGTTATTAGTTACCATATGTTATGTATACATGCTGTTTGAATGTGTCTCTTTCCCTTTCATGTGAGAAACAGGTCTCTCCGTATGTGAACTTCTGCCTTCTCCTCTCAGGTTCAACAGGTCACTGACGGTCTATGTAGAGGTCATCGACGTGTACTCAAACATTCAGGCTGTTTTATACGTCTGTATGCTGAGGAATAAGCTGACTGTGGTCTGAGTTTTCTCTCGGAGTAAAGAGACTCATTGTCTGTGTATGTTAGGAAGAGCACCTGATAAGAGTAATAACATAGCTACACGACCTTGACGGAGACCAGTGTTTCTCTATGTATGTGTGTTGCTATCTGTCTGTGCAGGACCAGTTACCAGTCTTCAGGGAGATTCACAAACGGTACCCATGAGTAAAGCCCATATGGGGATCTTTCGTCACCCTGGTGTCTGGGTGGCAGATATACGTCTTAGGAGAAGAACGTTGCGTGCGACCTTTAACCCTAAAAGAGGTATCCTGGGGAATACAAACATTTGAGAAGCTGTGAAAGTGTAGGTCTTATTTCTTGGTTTCATTTTGAAAAGGTGTTTTTTGTTAATATTTAGATGGGGTATTTGTTCTTTCTACATTCTTTGTTTAGCTCGCAGGAAGCATTTAAACCTGCACGGCCTGCCTGTAGTGGGAAATATACCCACCCTCCAATAAAAGTTGATCTAGTTCACATAAGTACGGTGGCCGAGAGAGCTCAACGCGCTGCAAAGAGAAAAAACACCTGCAAATTAAGAAATCAACTTCCTCAATTTGACAACACACACGCTGCAAATGCTCACAACACAACCAAAAAAGAAACGCGCTACAAATACAATTTATTTGGTTGTATTATGAGCATTTGCAGTGTGTTTCTTTATTTGTTTGTGTTGTGAGCATTTGCACCATCTGCTGTCAAACTGATGAAGATGTTTTCTTGATTTGCTGGTGCTTTTTCTATTTGCATGTGTTTTCTGAAGTTGCAGCGCGTTGAGCTCTCTCGGCCCTGGACCACAAAACCAATTTTTCGAAATAGAGATTTATACATCATCTGAAAGCGGATACATACATTGATATATGGTGTGTTATGATCGGACAATATTTGGCCGAGATACAACTATTTGAAAATCTGGAATCTGAGGAAGCAAAAAAAATCGAAATATTGAGAAAATCATCTTTAAAGTTGTTCAAATGAAGTTATTAGCAATGCATATTACTAATCAAAAATTAAGTTTTGATATATTTATGGCAAGAAATCTACTAAATATCTTCATGGAACATGATCTTTACTTGATGTCCTAATGATTTTTGGCATAAAAGAAAAATTTATAATTTTGACCCATACAATATATTTTTGGCTATTTCTACAAATATACTCCAGCGACTGCTTTTGTGCTCCAGGGTCACATATTTACACATGCTGGAGGGGACTTACCTGTTTAAACAGCTGTTATTGAGCATTAGATTATTAGGTTTACATTGAAATTGTGTGAATTAAATGCTTACATTGCTCTAAATGTTTGTGTCTCAGGGGATCCGTCGCTCTTTTAGGGGTAAACACAGACTGTGATTTTGTGGCTCGTGTTCATGAAGATCAGATCTTTTTGGAATCTTGACAAACACATCGTTGGAAAGATCTGACACTCAAGGTTCCATATTTGGCAACTGTTTTGTAATAGAATTGATATTGTGACATAATATGATTGATTTGTGCAACACAAAAAAAATCAATAGAGTTTGGGTGTAACCCAGTGGACATATTTTTGGTATATTGCCCAAACTAAATCTCACAGGAACCACTATTCTTGTGATATCAACTTCAAATTTGAAACACAACTTGGTTCGACATATGGCTTTGATTTCATAGAAATTTAGAGTTCAACATATTTTATTAATCTCTTATTTCATATAAAATAAAATAAAAATAGTATACTACATTATCTTTATAGTAAACGTGTCCCGGGTGATACAAAAAGTCAAGTTTTGAAAAAAATCATGAAATTGTATTATTTGAGTTTCAAGAAGAAATAAATTAATTTTCTGATGTTTCTTTATGGTTTTGCCCTTTTAGGGTTAATCACTTGTCATCTAAATAACCTTCGGAGATATGCTTTATTGAACTTTTTGTGCATCTGTTAAGATTGTGCTTGTTTTTCTATAGTCTGACCAATCAGAATCTGTTTTACCTGCATTGACGTAATTAGTGACCTCTGGCATAACTACTGGTGTCCAGAACATGTACATCGAGAGCGTTGAAGCTGACGAAACTGAAAACTATATTCTTCAGTATAATCTTCTTCAATTGATTACATCTCTGCCTTCATTCATTATACCTGCTCCTCGGGTTTTACCTGTAAATTACCCTACAGCTGTCTAATTAACATCACTGTCTAAACGGATCATTACTCTTTTAATTATTTATTTAGGGCATTTTGAGTTTTTATAAGAAAATATTGATAAATTATGATGTGCAACTAATTAGATTAATCAATGAGCAAATAATGCAATTAAGATAAAAAAATTAATTGACATTACTAATTCCTACTTAATATACTGTATTATACTTTCCACTACCAGGTAAGAACATCACTAAACATGAATTACAATTAATGTAACATTCAATGGTTATTTAAACACTTTTTGGGAGATTTGTAACATTTAATAAAAAAAAAGCAAGCATTCCCACAAAATAAATGTATTTAAATTCTCATCACTGATTTTATTTGCACTCGATCTTGTGCATTCAGCTAATATATTAACAGCTAATGGCTCTATCAAAACAGAAAGAATAATGAATCATCTTTTTTGGGGAAAACATAACTTTGCTACCTCAACATGCTTCCTCAGATTTGATGGTGAACTTGTGAAGCCAGACGTTTACCTGATGAAAGTCATACCTGAAGTAGAAATGTGTGCTTGATGCGTGAAAACAACGATTATTGGTTCTCACGCACGTTTGAGCTTCCGTTTGCCATATTTAATGTGCATAAGATAATATAAAGATGTATTATACTTTTCAAGATTAAATAAATTGTAAGGAGTAAAAAGTACTTTTCTTCAGAAATGTAATCAAGTAAAATTAAGTAGTCAGTTTAAATTGTACTTGAATAAATTACAAATCCCCCAAAATAATCAATATTTCACACCCCTGCACTAATGCATCCACCCTAAACGTGCATTTGGGTCACACACATATTCCCTCAAAACAGGTCTATCCATCTAGTAATATTTATAGCCCCCAGATGGCACTGTTGACAATACTTTGAGGCTTTAAATATTTCCCCAGCACATTCAGAGCAGCTACAGAAGGATAAAAAGCAATGTTTGAAAAACTGAGAATCCAAAAGATGAAATCAAAAACAAAGAAAAACCCCTAAACACAGGCGGGTGAACAACAAAACGGAGAAATGCTACACAAGTAGATGAGACAGACGAAATAACTATCTATATATAGCCTAGCTATATTTGAAAGACTGATTAAAATAGCTTTAATTACTCCCAAAATGTGCAATTCTGTCTTTCTAATCATTGCACTATAGCATGTTTCTGATGTCCACTAGATACCGCTGCCTGCAGAGAGCAACATGATAATATTAGCCTATATGTATCACTGTATATAATATTATTTCATATGTCTATGGTTGTGTCCAACGCAGGTCTGTTGAGTAGGCTAGCATTTTCTGTTTCTGTGTTCTCTCCGAGTACTGGAGGAAAATAATAAAAAACCTATGGGAATATGGGATTAAACAGTGTATAATTCCTTGATTTTTCTGATGTGATATGTCCAACAGCGACACCTGCCAGGTCTCGTGAGAGGAGGCAATGCCTCTAAACTGGTGTCAAGTAAAAACAAAGTTTTGCAAATGTCACTGCTTTCTGTCCGATCAAAATCTTAATGACTAGCAATAGTGATCTAGAGGTGAGCAGGTGTACTGAGCTGAAAAAGTACTGTAATAGATGAACTTCAGTTCACAAACTATATATAGATATATATACAGTGTATACACTCTTAAAATAAAGGTGCTTCACGATGTCATAGAAGAACCTTTTTTTGTCTGAATGGTTCCATAAAGAACCTTTATGTTTCACTAAATGTTCTTTATGGTGATGTTGTTTTGTGGTGAAGAAGGTTCTAAAGATGATTAAAAGGTAAGGAAGAGATGTTCTTTAAAGAACCTATGACTGAATGAGTCTTTGTGGAACCAAAAATGGTTCTTAAGTGGCATCGCTGTGAAAAACCTTTTAAGCACCTTTATTTTTAAGAGTGTACAGTATATATATAATATAGAGAGAGATAGAGAGAGAGAGAGAGAGAGAGAAGAGAGAGAGAGAGAGAGAGAGAGAGAGAGAGAGAGAGAGAGAGAGAGAGAGAGAGAGAGAGCGAGAGAGATGCCTCTGCCTACTTGTAGGGTACGACGAGGCTTAACCGCCCGGGTAAAATGGCTTTTGATATTATTTTAATCTAAACCACTAGATGGCGCAAAAATGTGTGGCTGTAAGACAGAGAAATGGGATCCACATTTAATAAAACATAACTTTCAGGTAGCAAAACGAAGCTGTTTTAATCTGAAACCCTATCTGTCACTTTAAAACTGCCACACGTGACAGTGACGTCGACGGTTGAAATTGGGTTCAAGTCGGACAAATTTCTAACCCGGCATGCACTGCTTCAAGTCAGCCGCCGATCGGTTTCATATGGCGCTGCATGGAGTCGTACTCACCTTACTGATCCTTGATGCGATCGCAGCGCAACGTTATTTCTGTGCTTACTTCATCTAATATTTCATGTTATTACAAGTGTTGTAGATTTAAGTATCAAGTTAGAATCGCTAAAATTAATGCATATATTTTGAGACAAACTTCTTCTTTAAGATTTTCAGATTTGCTTAAGATAATTAAAGCAACAAAAATTCATAACAAAAGAATATGTGAAAGTATGGATTTTGGGGTAAAATGCACCCCAAGTGTTGTAGATTTAATACTGTACAAGTGGGCTGAAGGTGCAGTAATTAACATGATAATTAATAGATCACTTACTTTTCCATTTGTTGACTTGGTTAGATTCAGAATATGTGAAAGTATGGTGAATATCATATATTATGTTGGGTGTCCATATTAGAGATAATCACCATGTTTCGAATGATACCATCATGTTTCAAAATATGATATTAATGTTGGGTGTCCATATTATATAATAAAATATCATTTGTTGTTACTACTGATATTAATCATATTATATAATAAAATAATTTGTTGCTATAGTAAATATTCAATTATTATTGGATCTCTTCTCCTTCGAGTTTCTTTACTTTACTTATTAAAATAGTACAAACTTTGCTAAAGTGATTGTTTTGAACAAGACATTATTTAAACAAAACATTATTTTATGTATTTGTATCAATACCGTGTGTGCCACCTCATATATTTATACAATTTTTAAACAAATTAAACAACTTGAATGATTTATTTACACACAAAATCTGTTGCTCCATTAATGTTCAATGCAACGTATATATCTTTTTCCACAATTATACATTTTAGGGGCAGTGAATAGCACATTTTGTCTTAAGGGGGGGCTTTAGCCCCGTTTTACCCTATCACTGTTAACTAAAACTTTTTAAACATTTTCGTTAATTGAAATAAAACTGAAATAAAATAGGTAAAATATTAGATGAAAAATAAAAACTAAATGTATATATAGTAATGCTAAAATTACTAACTATAAATAAATAAAAACTGAAGCTGACATCAAATAAATTACACATAAACAGTAATATAATAACACAAATATTAATAAAAAAACAGCAAATTTGGAAGCATTTAAAAAAAAAACTCACTCGAAATACTAATAAAGTAATACTAAAATAGCACTGTTTACATTAACAATATTGATTGTGTTTTAATTGTTCAATTATTTTACATTTCAAATGTGAAACTGGAACAGAATTCGCTCTGGTGTTAGCACTACCTCAGCAGATGACCTTTCTCTCAGTATGTGTTCATTATATTGTTTCACACTTTATTATGTGCATGTTATATTTAAATGATATGATGTTAATGGAGGAAATCTTTGATTTCATTTAACACCACCATGGTCTGTCTGAAAGGCCTTTCCTTGGTTTCGGGCTGCTTTAGCTCCAAGTTTCCAGTGATCCTGAAGATCTTGATTAGCTGGTTAAGGTGTGTTTAATTAAGAGCTGACATTAAACTCGGCCCTCGAGGAACAGGTTGAGTCACTCCTGCAGTACACATTAGATAAAATCATGGATTGTATATCAGGCAATGAAAGTATTTCCCCATGTTACAGCATATAATGGTAATACTCTATCGGCTTCACATTAGCTGTAATTTGACTTCTAGTATCCTGTAAGAGGATCACAAACAATGCATTTCCACTCAAGCTGCAAAAGATCACAGGCTCAATGAACTCAAAACCTCCTGTCTGTAACACCATAAACAGGTTCATCTTGTTCTGGCTCTTTGTCTTTCAGCCTGGGACAGTATCGTGTTACTCCACATCTGAATAGAGACATGCTGTATCCTCCTTAGATAAAGATGAGCATGTGCAACAACTTTAACAATTCATTCTGGGTCAAAGTTATGAAACACATCGGCACCGATAGTCTAGTGGTTTAGCACTATGAGGTGACCCGAGTTCAAATCCCATCTCGAGTCCACAACTCTCTCTCCACCCAATGCTTTCCTGTCTGCTCTCTCTGTACTGTCAGATGCACGCAGTAACAAAATGAAAAGTATGAAATATCAAACCGATATGTCTACACACACACACCACGACACACACACACACACACACACACACACACGACAGACAGACACAGACACACACACACACACACACACACACAGTCCACACACACACACACACACACACACACACACAACAACACACACACACACACAACACCCACACACACACACACACACACACACACACACACACACACACACACACACACACACACACACACACACACACACACACACACACACACACACACACACACACACACACACACACACACACACACACACACACACACACACACACACACACACACACACACACACACACACACACACACACACACACACACACACACACACACACACACACACACACACACACTCACACAGACACACACACACACACACACTTCAATAAGAGTATTTCAATAAGATGCAGTGTATAATTGAAGAGGTTTTGGATTTGAAAGAAGTGTTCATCGTGAATACGATACATCGCTGTAAATGTACAGTAGAGATGCGATGAGAGTGAACGGGTTGTAATGTAATAATATCTTCTCCGCCCAGCCCATTTAAATCCAGTACTTGTGTAAACTTTGAGTGGAAGCTGGAGAGAAAAGGAGGAATAGAATGAACTTCATTGGCCGTTGCATGTAACATCTTCATGTAAACTTTCCCTGACACGGAGCAAAATTCAGCTCCTTCAAGACAAAAGAAAAGCATTAAATCAGTCAACTCTAATGTGATCGCAGTATTCTTAAACGAAAGATGCATCACACTTGTTTGTTCATTTTACCAGCAGACTCTATATTACAGGAATAAACAAACAAAAGTACTTCAGGCAAGGGGTAAAGACTTATTTTGCCCCGACACTGCACTCTAGCCATGGAGACCCAAAACGAAATTCTGTTAGTTAAGTCAAAATAGAAATGCATTTTCTCCTAATGCAATGATGTTTTAAACATTGGTCCACTAGCTATACCTCAGCATGTCATCATTAGGTCTCATAACACCTGCATGTCAACAGGCTCCACCAACTTACCCATGGATCGTCATAGTCGTTATATTCTTATTAATTTTATCTCGTCTTTTCCTTTCTCTTCAGAGTGAGTTATTAATGACCACAATGCTAACTGTGAACATGTTTTGATAAGCAAATGCACTGATTCTTATTATCTAAAGGATAAAATGAATAATATATCATCCATTCACACCAAGAACGATAACTATAATTATTAAAAAATAGCATATTAGCAAATATCAGCGCTTTAATTTTGTGAGCACTTCGGAGGATTCTGATTGGCTGTCAGTGATTTGATCGTTCATCGGCTGGAGAGAGAGAAAAAAGCTCTGAAAGTGATTCCAACAATAATGTCCTTTATGGAAGTTTATTTCCGTCACATGATTAAAAATGCTAATAATATAAAATATAATTGTGGCTGTTTAGCTCACAGTTCCTTCTGTACGTTTTTATCCTGCGGTTGACTTTTTTTCCCCTCAAAATTATGAGATATGCATTTATATCAATAAACAGAGCTTTTAATTTAATAAATTGAGTCTTTAATTTTATTTGAATTTTCTATTCTGTCTACCGTCATACGAATTTATGAACGAATCACTCATTTTAAAATCTTCCCAGTCTGCTGACATTCATAACGACTCTACAATCAATTAATCCACTTCACCAGCTCATTACTTCTCAACAGTGATGCTGCCGCAAAAACTGATGTTTAAAGTCTGTCACAGAATAAAAATGAGAAAACACAAAATAGGATATTTTGAAGAATGTTGAAAACCAGCTGACGGTAGCCATTGACTTCCATAGTATTTTTTTGTCCATACTAAAAATGTATTATTTATTTAAGAAAGATGGGGAGGGGAGAAGGATGAGGTGCGTCCTTGTATGAATTTCTAACTTTTGCTAAACACAAAATAAGATATTTTGAAGAATGTTGAAAACCAGCTGACGGTAGCCATTGACTTCCATAGTATTTTTTGTATAGTATAGTCTGTCACAGAATAAAAATGAGAAAAGTTAAATGAGTTTATATCTGTATACGGTGTTAAGTTGTCAAACATGTTTTAATAATCATAATTTACACTACAGAGTACACTCAAATGCCGTATAAATACACCTATCTCTAGACAGTCTCTACAATAAAGCTACTCCCGAAGCATTTCTCACACCGCAGAATCCTCTTTACTTTTCTGACTGCTTGTGGTGGTCTGTGTTTCCAGAGGCGCTTGAACTTTCTTCATCTCGAATCCTTTGACCCAGGTGTAGGCGCAGGATCCGACCAGCACCATCATATTGCTTGTCCACCAGAGCTTGCTCTTACTGGAGGCCGAGTGCACGACCGCCAGCACGGTCTGTGCGCAGGATTTGGCTGTGCCGGACACATTGTGCGTCAACGGACTGGTGAACTTGATCTGAAGTCCCGTCACATAACCGATGGCAAAGCCAAAGACTCCACCCAAAACCATCATCCCCCAAAAATCTAAATGTGTCAGTCGGTTAAACGCCAACACGCTTTTCAGTTCGCCAAAAATGAGTATAAGTGGAATAAAAAGTACACTGGCATTGAGGTTGTTGTAGTAGGACAGCTTCCAGATATTTCCATCCACCACCGGCATCACTTTCTTTGTGTAGATGGCATTGAGAGATACACAGAGACTGGCAATTACGCCGAAAATGACGCCTGTCCAAGAAAGGGAACCGGCCACCGATTCTTGGTCCACACCCAGCCAGAATCCACCTGGAGGCATAAGAAACAAAGATATCTCTTTTGTAGCAGACTCCATTGTGTTCATAGCTGCTGTGACCGTATCAAAAATGGATTCTCATTAACTAAGCTGCTAAGTCTTTTACGGCCCGTTCACGTCAAGAACTATAACTATAAAGATAACAGAGGCACTTTATTTTACAGCCCAGTTCCGCATGCACATGCAACCCTGAACCTGCCCCAAAAACATACACCTTCACCCATTTAGTAAGATCATATGTGACCCTGGACCACAAAACCAGTCATGAGGGTATATCGAGATTTATATATCCTCTGAAAGCTGAATAAATAAGCTTTCCATTGATGTATGGTTTGTTATGATCGGACAATATTAGAAAATCTGGAATCTGAGGAAGCAAAAAAATCTAAATATTGAGAAAATCATCTTTAAAATTGTCCAAATTAAGTTCTTAGAAATCATATTACTAATCAAAAATTAAGTTTTTATATATTTACGTTAAGAAATTCACTAAATATCTTCATGGAACATGATCTTTACTTAATATCATAATGATTTTTGGCATATAAGAAAATGGATAATTTTGACCCATACAATGTATTTTTGGATATTGCTACAAATATACTCCAGCGACTTATGACTGTATTTATGCTCCAGGGTCACATATTACTCAGTACTTTTACATGCTATAAAATAACTATAACTACATTAGCATTCACACCAACAGACGATTATATTGTTTATAATAAATGCTCCAACTCTGATTGGCTGTCAATGTTTTTACTGTTTGTCTATTAGAAAATTTGTTCTGAAAGAGATTCCAACAATTATATTGTTATAACTGTGTTATAATGTATTGTAATGACTATTCTCACATAAATTGAATAATTATTAACACTTTATAGTTATCATCCTTTAACCATATAATTATATTAGCGTTCACACCAAGACCGTATCCATGTCTTGAACATTAGGGCGACCTTTTCTCTTTTTTTTTGAAATAAAGTATTAAATTGCATTTTGAACAATTATCAAATAATATTTTACTTTATGCACACATGCATATTTGTATGCCTAATCTGTTAAAAATGTAAGAAGTCACATTCATCTGCCCCTTTAAATGCTGGAGCATTCTGATTGGCTGTCAATGTTTTTATGATTGGCAAGCAGGAAAAAAAATATGAATCCTTGAATATGATTCCAAAATCTTTATAGTTTTGGTGTGAACGTCCCTGTGGTCAAAAGATTCTAGAATAATAGTTCTATCTCACAATTTGACTTTATTATTTGAATTATAATTATTCTCACAATTACTTTTTTGTAATAGTTATTGTTTTTACTTTGACACAGAAAAGTGCTTCCAATAGACCGATTCTAGTGACGTTTATTGTGGGCGGGGCCTATCTGGTGGCAGAAAATGATAGTTTTCAAGTAGCAGTCTAGGAGCCATGGAATACAATAATAATTAAAACAATTATTTGAGTTTATATCTCCCAATTCTGAAAAGGAAAAACAACTCTTCATTCTCTTTTTCTCCCCTCGGCTCAGAATATGAGCTTTTATCACAAACTTCTGCATTTTTAACTGTGATGTCTACTCCGAATTGGTCTAGGTAGGCTATTTATTTTTAAATTATTTATTTATTTTAAAATATGGGAGGGGAGAAGGATGACGTGCACTCTGTAGCTGTTTCCATCATCCTCTTTTTATGCGCATTTTGAAATATCGCATCAGAAATGAGTGATGGAAACGCCAAATTTCGAAAATAAATCCCTTAATTCACAAAGAAGTTTTTACGTTCACTTGAAGTGGTTTTTGACTTTTACGAAAAAGGGTTAATGTGAATAATGGGAGATGGAAATGCATTTTGTGAATAAACAGCAGGCATTTTTTGTGTTTCGTCTGCACACTCGAAGCTCAAGTAATTTATTATATTTGAGAATTATTTTATTCAGTGGCTTCTCCTACTCTTCTTTATTGCCAGTTCATCAGGAAGTTATGATATTGTTCTCTCTGAAACGGTGCTTATTCGCAAATGTTTTATGCGATATTACAATTTTGTGCATAAGTTAAATTCGAAACTTAGGATGGAAACCCGGCTTGCATGAAATTCTTACTTTTGCTAAACACAAAAGAAGATATTTTGAAGAATGTTGAAAACCAGCTGACGGTAGCCATTGACTTCCATAGTATTTTTGTCCATACTAAATTTAGTTTTTATTATTTATTTAAGAAAGATGGGGAGGGGAGAAGGATGAGGTGCGTCCCTGTATGAATTTCTAACTTTTGCTAAACACAAAATAATATATTTTGAAGAATGTTGAAAACCAGCTGACGGTAGCCATTGACTTCCATAGTATTTTTGTCCATACTAAATTATTTTGTAATTATTTATTTAAGAAAGATGGGGAGGGGAGAAGGATGAGGTGCGTCCTTGTATGAATTTCTAACTTTTGCTAAACACAAAATAAGATATTTTGAAGAATGTTGAAAACTAGCTGACGGTAGCCATTGACTTCCATAGTATTTTTTTCCATACTATGGAAGTCAATGGCTACCGTCAACTATTTGGTTACCAAGATTCTTCAAAATATCTTCTTTTGTGTTCTGCAGAGAATAGAACCTCGTGTAGGTTTGGAACGACATGGGGACAGTAAATGATGACGGAATGTTTATTTCGGAGAGAACTGTCCCTTTAAACGGCTGGTACTCACCTAGAATGATTCCGCAACACAGCACCGCGTAGAAAGACGTGGTTTGCTTCAGAACCAAGTAGGACAGAGCGACGTTAAACACGGTGGAAAGCGACCGGCCAACAGTATAGAAGGCAACTCCCACATATTTTAGGCACAAGTTGTTGAATGTGATCATGCCGATAAACACGACGGTCAACGGCAAGATCTCTCTGGACACTCTGAAGTCAAATTTCAACGACGGGAAATCCACGAATCCAGGACACAGTTTTGAGAGGAAGTGCATGAGCCAACACAGTCCAACGCTAACAACACACTGGAAGAACGTGATGAAGACAGGCGCGTCCAGCTCCTTGCTGTCTAACAGGTAGTTGTTCAGGAAAACCATGGAGATCGAGATGAACCAGTAGAGAGTGACAACCACGGCGATTTTAGTCGCTTTCAGGATAAAGGGCTCGTCTTCTTCTGCCCGAGTGGAGTCTGAGAAAGCCATTCTTAATATCCTGGATCGCTTGAGCTGGGACCTGTTCATGGTTCAAGAATAAAGGAAGAGGGACAATGCAAATGCACATGAGATATTTTATAACAACAGTAACAATAACATCTGGTACTCTGCAGTCTGCACTGGCCATGAGTAAACCGATAGCCGTGTCACGAGGAGTGACAAGCCGGAGCAACAACTTCTTCTTCTTCTTCGTTGGAGTTTTACGGCAGTTGGCATCCATAGTGTTGCATTACTGCCATCTACTGCCTCACTTTGACTTACTATATCTTAATTAAATTTATTAAATTCGTCCTTGGAGCAACAACTTCCCGGTTCCTCTCCTTTTCTTTTTCTATTGGCCGCTGAGCTACTAAGTTTGCATATAAAGCACTCCAATATTGAAGGTATAAATATTGGAGGGAATACACTGATCATAAGTCAGTTAGCTGACGATACTTGTCTTTTTCTCAAAAATGATTCACAAGTTTCTGCTGCTTTAAATGAATTTAATCTTTTCTCCAAAGCTTCAGGGTTAGTAGTAAATTCCAACAAAAGTGAAATTTTATATGTACATGATTCAAATAAAAATCATATTAATGGTATTAAAGTTAAATGTCATGTAAAATATCTAGGAGTTGATATCTACAGATCAGATTCAGACCGTCTCCATCATAATTTTCAGCCAAGGATAGATAATATAAAAAAATGTTTATGTTGCTGGCTGCAGAGAGACTTGACTATTTATGGGAGAGTCCTGCTGACTAAAGCTGAGGGCATATCACGTTTGGTTTATCCTGCTTTTTCCCTTTATGTTGATAAAAAACTATCAAATCTATTAACTCTCTGCTATTCCGCTTTATATGGAAAAATAAGACCGAATGTGTTCAAAGGAAATCTTTGATTAGAAATTATAAAGAGGGTGGTCTTAACGCGTTAGATTTTACAACCATCAACCAGACTTTCAAAATTAACTGGATTAAGAATTGTTTATCTAATAATAAGCTACCCTGGTTTTGGATCCCTAACCTAATCTTCAAATGTTGTGGTGACCTTAAATTTGTATTGTCCTGTAACTTTAAGTGTAGTAAATTACCCATTAAACTCTCAAATTTTCATAAACAAGCCCTAGAATCTTGGAAGATTGCTTTTAAACATAATTTCTCCCCGCACACATGTATTATTTGGAACAATGAAAATATATTGTCTGGTAACAAATCACTTTTTTTCTTTGAATGGGTGAATCAAAATATATTTTTTGTTTCTGATTTATTCAATGCTCAGGGAGACCTTCTTTCTTTTCCTGATTTTGTGTCCTTAAAAGCTGCTACAATCTCACTAAGAGATTATAATAAAGTGATTAAAAGTATCCCTGTCAGTTTAAAAACGTTGTTTAAAGCACATTTATACTATGGCTCTATAAACAACCAATTTCCTACACTTGCATTTAATGGAGTTTATGTTTTAGATAAAAAATGCAATAACGTCTTTATCAGAAATGTTCTATCTTCAACTCCAGGATGCCCCTCTAAAGCACAATCTAAATGGAGAATCTGTTATCCGGACTCGGATTTTAATAATTTATGGACCTTTCCTCACAGATTTTTTATTCCAAGTAAAATTAAAGAACTCCACTTCAAAATTGTTCACAGATACTACCCATGTAATTTATTCTTAAGCAGGTTTTTTGAGAATATCTCTTCATTGTGTTCATTTTGTAATACTGATGAGGAATCTATTCTACATCTGTTTTGTCATTGCCCATTCTCCAAGTCTTTTTGGTCAAAAGTTACCTTCTTAATTTCTTTCTGCTGTAAACAAATGATCGATATGACAGAATCTATTATTTTCCTGTCAGATTTTCATTCTAAAGACAGCAATCTTGAACATACTGTATTATTGCTTTGTCTTCTGGGTAAATTTCACCTTCATAAAGCCAGAATTATTCATTGTAAACCTAACTTTAGTATGTTTTCATCTGATATAAAATATTTTTTTACTTCTTTTAAGAATGTGTCCAAACCTTTAAATTCAAAGGCTTCTAAAACATTTAACATTCTGGAATCTGTTGTAAGATATCTGTAAATATTTTGTTTGTTTTTTGTTGTGTGTGTGTGACTATATATATAATTTATGCTGATTTGTGTAGTCCTTATATCTTCATGTATTGTTGTCCGTATGCCCCATGTTAATTTTCAAATGTTGTATGTTTTTGAAATACAATAAAAAAAAAAACAACTTCCCGGTTCCGCGTCTTCTTAAAGAGACATACTCACAAATATACAACATCATAAATCTGCACATAATCTAATCTCACGATAAACTATGAGCGGAAACAATCAGATACTTATCACAATCATGTCTATAGATGCGGGAATAAATCATTAAGTGAATAAAAACAACAACAATAGTAAGAGAGCGTTTAACCATTCTCTTCCTTAAACAGTAGCAATAACATAATATTGAATTTAATCTTCACAATGTTAAAAATGACAGAATCTGTACATATCTGATGCTCGAGTCTCACCTTTCTGGATATGTGGCATTTGCTTGCAATCATTCGCTATGCACATGCTTAAAGCAGGAAGTGTTTTTAATTTTCAACTCCTCCTTTCTCTTGAGACTATCTGCGCAGTACCTTAAGCATTTCAATGTTATTACAATAGATCAAAACAGGCCAGTTATTATTAATGCGATATCTGTCAGTATCACTCTTTTAAAAACGCATTATAGTGCTGGGGTGTTGTTTCTAAATATTTGCATTCATGTATACAAATGCAACTTCTTTTAATACAATTATATTTTTATTTTTAAATGAATATGCCAAGAAATGACTATTACGCTACCAGTTGAAGGCCTATACATCGTTAAAATAATGCATGTATAAAATTGCAATAAAAATGTTCTGCATTTTCTATAAGTCACAATAATGTCATTTGTGATTTTAAACTGCACCTGTAACATGTATTACTCCTAATTTCACATTGTGCTTTTTAATGGTGAATAGTGTATGTTCTCATTACTGGTCCTGGATAATATGAATTTTGGGGTTTGTCACTGAATTGTCATATTTGAAATTTTATTTTACTAACCTAATTGTGCACTTTTAATAACTTTATTGTACATCCTCTCTAAGATATGGTAGATAAAACCAACAATGACTCCCATAGTTGATTGCATTGATGGCTCCCTAATGTATTCAAAACACATTTAGCTATTTTCATAATAAAACAAATGTGTATCTTATTTTAATAGATTATTTAGCATTCATTTAGTGTTTAAATTAAGTAGAAATCATAGCGCAGTTATACACAACAACCAGTGTTGGGGAGTAACTAGTTACATGTAACGGAATTACGTAATTTAATTACAAAATAAAAGTAATTGTAATTAGTTACAGTTACTAAGAAAAGATGTGTAATTAAATTACAGTTACTTATGAAAATGTTAAGGATTACAAAGAGGGTTACATCTGATTTTTTCACACACACTCCCACATACAGATTTAATTGATTTCTTTCATAAATTGCAGTGACTGCTCTAAAATATGAAACACCAATGTTTCAGAAGTTTATAACATTTTCCGATAAGTCTTATATTTCCTATATGGGTTTATGTATATGCTTTTTTAAGATTAACTGTTTTTTTTCTAAGGCATCATTAGATTCCAGTGTTTCATGTCATAAGCTATGCAAAGATTTGATTTCAAAATCAGTATCATAGCTATTAAACTATTTCTTGTTATGATTTTAAATCTGTATTTAACCTCATAATGATTTTAAAGTAAGTCTGATTTTGAGGTGGCTGTGCTTCAAAGGGGACATCGGATGCCCATTTTCCACAAGTGGGTATGATTCTTTAGGGTAATCTTGAAATGGTCTCGGTGGGCGTGTAAAAGAACACAGCGACTCGTTTCGATGCATATCTCTTTACATGCTAATGGGCTCTGCTCACCCTGCCACTCTCTTCTGTGGAAGAGCAAACGCGATTTGCATATAATCATAAAAAAATATAAAGTGGGAGACTTACTTCTTCTGGAGGTGCAGCTGGATCATGAACAATGGTTGCTGATCCATCCTTTAGTTTTAACTTTTTAACAAAACTTGCCTTGAATTGGCCCTTATTCAGAAAGCAGTCTGGAGTAAAATGATTTGCGCAGCAAGACAAACTAATTTAGTGAAAGTGAAGTGACGTGTGGCCAAGGATGGTGACCCATACTCAGAATTTGTGCTCTGCATTAAACCCATCCAAAGTGCACACACACAGCAGTGAACAAATACACCGTGAACACACACCCGGAGCAGTGGGCAGCCTTTTATGCTGCGGCGCCCGGGGAGCAGTTGGGGGTTCGGTGCCTTGCTCAAGGGTCTCACCTCAGTCGTGGTATTGAGGGTGGAGAGAGCGCTGGTTATTCACTCCAAAATCAAAATGGCTTGATAATTGAGACTGTTTAGGCTTTTGGGGGATTAAAAAAGGAGTGCGTTTTTACCATTATAATGTGGTTGTGTCCACACACTGCAAAGACACATTCATATGCAAATGAAGATATTTTGCATCCAACATCTCCTTTAAAATGTAAATATTATCATCTTAATTCAAGTGATGAAGGCTTTCGAAAGTCTGACAGTAATTAGTGTTAAACACTACTGTAAGTTTAACCATGCCTGCTTTGCATGTTTGAAAATAATTAACAGTGGAAAACCTTATAAATTTAGAAAAGTAATCAAATGTAATCAGTTACTTTACTTTTATAAAGTAATTGAAAAGTTACACTACTTATTACATTTTAAGTAGGGTAACTTGTAATCTGTAACCTCCCAGCCGGCACATGACCGACCTTCAACGTTGAAATATGGTTGAAATAAGGTCAGTTCTTGTTTCAACGTTGAAACAACGTTGAAACAATGTTTAATGCTTAACGGTTGAAAACCAACCGGTACATGACCAACCTTCAACGTTGAAATATGGTTGAAAAAATGACAGTTGTTGTTTCAATGTTGAAACTACATTGAAATAATGTTTAATGCTTAATGGTTGAAAAAGGGTAATAAAAACACTTATAAATCAACTTTGATTTTTTTTTACAAGATCTGTATGTTGAATCACTTAATGTATGTACAGAATAAATAATTTCTGCCTTTTAAATTATTATTAAGATCATTATTATTATTTTATCATCATTTTACATTTGTATCATGAAACCTTCTGGTATAAATATTATAACAACAAAACTAAACACATCGCGCTGCTTACCACGCTGAAACAATTCCTATTGGTTATTTAACCTTATTTGCTTTGATCATGATTGGTTAATCTGTCTGTCATTCATGAAACTGGCCAATGAAACTGTGCGCGCCATTTTAAGTTTGAAAATATGACCGTTATCCTGACCGTCTTTCTGAGTGAGGTCGCTGAGCCTGTAAGTGAGAGAGCTGCTGCGCAATACGGCGATTTTCAGAGGAAAACGTTAGAATATTTTAAACAAATTCATCATTTCAAAAAAACTAAATTACATAAGCTCATTTGTTCCTGTTTAACTGTTCAACAGTCGTTGTCATTATTTCTGTCGATTCAGGTAACGTTATATCACGAGACTGGAGGTGAGACTAGCCAGAGAAAGAGGGAGAGCACGAAAGAAGTGGTCTGCGAGGGCGCGGGATCAAAAAGGTAAGTCTGATTTCACAAATATACGCAAGGTCATGAGTTAAACGCATTATGTGAGTGCTTGGAGAATTGTAATTGCAGTTTGTTGAATTAATTAACTCGATATTCAGGGAATGCTTTTCCACATGTGTGTCGAGGGGTCGATTGAGGCCTAACTTAACGTTACTCGTGCCGCTTCAGTGTCGTTTTGTGCTTTTGCGGTTGCTACGACAATTTTCAGACATTATACGTGTACACACAGATTCAAAATTTCAGCAAACAAAAGTGTACGTAAGATAATTTTTCCATTTAACAGTCCTTGTCATTACTGTCCATTCAGGGTAATATCGCGAGATTGGAAGCGAGACTAGCCAAGGGAAAGAGCATGAAAGAAAGTGGGCATGGGCGATATGGAAAAACATATCCTATCGAGTTTTTTTTTCCAGAAATATGATTCACAATATTATCACGATTTTTTTTCATGTTAGTTTTACTGTTTTGCAAGTTGTCTGAGCAAATAATAGTTTAACGAGACTAATGTTGGGCAAATCGGTATTTTTCTGTACTAAACACAATCATTTTGCCAAGATATTTACAGAGATGATAAACGTTATAAAGGAATAACGTAGTGAAAACTCAATTTTAACACATTATTTTCCTGAACTCTTCCTCAAATAAGAGTTGAACAACCCATTGATATTTGTGTTGGAGTGTCATTTGGATTACCGCTAATTAACACAAATTGTCATTAACAATTTCATCAAGTCATTTTATTGGTCATGTAACAAGTTTTAATGGAAGTTAAATTTAGTTTTTATGCCTCTCGTAGTGTTTTTTTTGTTTTTCTATGCAAGATGTTTGTGCAAATTTCTTTTTGTCACCTAATTGACCTTATGCACGGAACGTTCTGATTTAGTTCTGCAGTAATATAAACCAGCTCAAAAACCTTGTTACTTTCATATTCATGGATATAACTAGAAATGTACAACTTAAGTCCTTTCTCCTGTTTGCTTGATGAAGCCTTTGAGTGTATCTGGATCACATCATTGTTGACCTGAGGCAGATCCTGAAGGCAGTGAGCAAAGGCGGATAGTAGTAAAGTACATTTACTTGAGTATTGTACTTAAGTACACTTTTTGAGGATCTGTACTTTACTTGAGTATTATTTTTTCTGGAAACTTATGACTAACTTCACTACATCTGAAAGACAAATATTGTACTTTTCACTCCACTACATTTCTATCAAAGTAGAAAGTCATTCTTATGTAGCAGCTTTGAAAGTTAGTGGGTGATTGTTTTTTTTTATATCAGTAATCACACTAATCCGGTTACATAAAGTGATTTTCCCAGCTTTTTTTTTTAACACTGACCAGTTGCAATAATAAAAATCAATAATAAAAAGTTAATATTGTGGTATTAGACACAATATTGTCTGATTTAGCAAAATTGTGTAAACAAAAATATTACCTCTAAAGCCACAGAAGAACTGTTGTGCGTCTCCCAACAAAACACAGTGTTTGACTTGAAGCAGCACTGCACAGACATGTATAATGTGCGAGAATGACTGAGCTGGCTTATCGAAAACAGGGAAGCTACTGTGCATAAGGTCAATTGTGATCCTAATAACTTTTACATCCTTAAAAGCTTTTCCATAAATGTATAGCAATTTTGTTGATCTGGGCTGTTTTGATTTTTCTCTTTAGATGCAGTCATCAATGCACACAACACAACAAGTACAAAAGTAATGGAGACCATGTCCAAATATTTAAAATATGCACCAGAGAGGATGGGTGGTGGTGGCCGTAAGAAGACTCTTCCTTGAAGACACCTTTTTTTTTTTTTTTGCACCAGAGAGGATGGGTGGTGATGGCCGTAAGAAGACTCTTCCTTGAAGACACCTATTTTTTTTTAATTGACTGTTGCTAGAGAAATGTAAAGTTCTACAAATGACTTCTTACTAGTTCTAGTAACTCACTCTCTCTCTCACACACACACTCATCCTCTCACACACACACACACTCACCAACTCTCTCTCACACACACATGCTCACACACTCACTCACCAACTCACTCTCTCACACAAACAAACACAATCATCAACTCACACACTCACTCATTAACTCTCTCTCTCTCACACACACACACACACACTCTCTCACACTCATCAACTCATCCTCTCTCACACACACTCTCTCATCAACTCACTGTACACATCACTTCTTACTAGTTCTACAAACTTTCCTTATTTTTACTTGGATTCCTTTTCACTTAATTGTTGAGATTTTAGAATGTTAAGAAATGTGTACATATGTTGGTCAGAAGTTTGGAAATGGTAAGATTTTAGTGTTTGTCAGTATTATGGTTTATGTATTTTTGGTCAAACAGACTTGAGCAAGTTTCCAAACTATATTTATAATTATTTATTTATATATGTTGTGTGAATCTTTGCAGTGTGTATGAAATTAGAATGAAAAGCTTTTTCCCTCTGCATTATGATATATCATTAAACCCTTAAGAAAGTGCTTTGTTGTTGAGTGAGAATTTCTCAAGAAATTCTGTGAAAGTGTAAATGTACAATATAGATATACTGTATATTTAAATTCTAAGAAAATATTTTTTCCATTTGGCATAATTGTTCAAATGTTTTTCTTTAGAAAATGAAGCATCTCATCCCTGCACTGCAGATTTATGGACATCTAATTGTTAGAATGGGTTTTTTCCATTTTTTTTTTTTTTTTTTGCCGTCCGATTGCAAATTATGTACAGCAAGTTTTATTAGTTACTGAAAACACGAAATATGCACCGAAAATCATAGTTTACATCTCGCTGTTGACGTTTAATCTAAATTGCAATATTAACAATTTCAAAAGTGAATGCTTGCTTGGACATTTAACGACGATCGACCTTTGAAAGGTACGCCGGTGAAACAGGGTCACAATATCAACGTTGATTCAATAACCCGAAAGGTAAGAGTGAAACAACGTCGCGATTTCAACGGTGAATCAACGTTGTTGCTTCCGAGGTGAAACGACGTCACAATATCAACGTTGATCCGTTTTGCAAAATCGAAAGGTAATTCACCGTTGATTCAACCATGGTACCTGACGTTGTTTCAACGGTGAAACAACGTTGAAAATTTCCAAAGTAACCTTCCCAACACTGACAACAACAAAGCACATTTACAAAAGTCAGGGTATGAAAATAATCGGATACATTTTTATTTTAATTTTTATATATTGTTTACTAGTTATCCTTTCCTTGTAGAAATTGTTACTATAAAAAAAATAGATAATTGTCTGGCTCTGACACGCCAGGGGGTACTTTTATTATGTAGTTCGGGAAAGGGGCGGGGCCTGAGAGGGTGGCCGCTTACTTCCGGTAGTGAGCTTCGCAATCACTGGTGCAAATCGTTGTATATATATCAGTACATTCTGACGTAATTATTATTACATTTGGCTGTTTTAGAAATAAGACAGGCATCGTCCGTTATCTAATAACCTCAAGATGGCAACAACAGTTAGCACGCAACGAGGACAGGTAAGAGATGATGTTTAAATACACTTTTACCGTGCGCATCATGCTAACGTTAGCTTGCTCAAGCAAAACAAATCAAACAGATCAAAACAAACATCGGGAGTGTGCAGCACAGAATTAACGTTACTAAATCATACATACACAGATGTTACACCTCAACTGGCGTCTAAGCATCACAATGATGGACGTTCACTAACGAGAAAGACACAAATAACGATTTAACGTAACGTATGCTAGCTCTTGAGTTTCCAAGTGCTGCAGAAACGTCGAGTTATTTACGACAGATAACGTTAGATCGTCGGAATGTGACACCTAAACGTTAACATGTGATTTAATGCCATCTTTTAAAGATCTGTTTGAATCCATGTAACGTTAAACACTCGGTTTATTTCAGAAATCATTCGAACTTTATTCTTGTCGATATAAATTTGATTAGTTTATCTAAGGGCTTTAACGTTATAGATGTAACGTTGTGCAATACCGTGACAGTTATTATTATTAAGATGTGATATTTCGTGGATGTTGTTATGTGTAGGGCTCGTGACGTAGCACGCAGTTTGTAAGGGGAAGTTGACGCTTAACGTAATAACACACTTCCGGTCTGCATCAATATGCGTTACGTTGCAATAACAAACATATTTGTAATATTTTCCCAAAATAAAATATCTCCTAGAGGAATTTTGTGCTATGTTTTAGAACTCTAAAATTGAGAATATTGACTGGAGAAGAGCTTGGTTAATTCCTTTTAAATATTGTGTTAGTAATAAAATAAAAGAAATACACTTCAAAATTCTACATACTATTTACTCTTCTAAATCTTTAATATCAAGACTCTCTGATATTGATGATATATGCTGTTTTTGTAATAATGAGAAATAGATACTCACTCACTTGTTTTTGACTGTAATGTCGTAAACAAGTTTTGGAGTGATTTGGCAGATTTTATATTTAATTTAATGAATATAAATTATTGCTTTACTTTAAAGGATCTCATCTTGTACTATGAAAATAAAAGCAATAAGGATCTAGAATTTTATTGTTAACATTTTTATTTTATTAGCAAAATTTCACATACTTAAACAACTTTTGTTTAAATGTCTATTATTTGATTTAATTAAAAAACATGCGTTCGTTAGTAAAAGAGCAATATATATATTAGGCTATGTTAAATTTGTTTTGCTCTGACTTTTATATTTACGCGGCTGCTTGCAGCGCACCGAACGAACATTAAGACTGTTAAAAAACAAAAAGTCTGTGAAATGTTTATAATATTATGATGCACTCTTCAATCCTCCTGGTGTTTTGTAATATCCTTATTTCTTCAAATTGAATGTGAGCTATGCTTTTTATTTACTTTTGTTTATAATCTGTATTGCTATTATTTGATTGTAAAAAAACTGCAATAAAAAAACAAACATAAAAAACAAATATGCGTTACGTTAGTAAAAGATAAATATATATATATATATATATTAGGAGTGTATTGAATAAAATTGTACCATGTTCAACAGTGTTTTTGTCACTTATTATAAAGAGGCAATAACCAACAAATGCTTTGTACTTTATACTGATAGGTTTTCTTTAAAATCACATGCAATCTATTCTCTTAAGCAGTTATTAAACTATTTAATTTGGATGTTGTATTAAAATCTCTCGCCCCCTGGTTCTTAAAGCGCGAGCGCTAATATCTAAAAAAAAAAAAAAACTTTCTGAATTGCATAATGTAATAATTAACTTTTTACATATATATATATATATATATATTTTTTTACATTGATATATTTTCTATTGTAATTGTTCCCTGGCAAATATATAACAAATATATATATATTTTTTGTAAGCATTTGCTTTGAGAAATATAGGTTTGCTGATTCCATATATATATATATATATATATATATATATATATATTGTAGGTTAGAAATGCCTGTTATAATAAGACCCCACCCCCTAATAATGAGGATGTGTACAATACACATAAAATCAAGTGGAATAATTTTGGGAATTATTAAAATACTAATTATTTCCTTTGTTAAAAGAAGCACGAGATGTCTTAATTATGGCTGCACATTATATTGCATGCGATTGTCATGCGCATCTCGTCAGTATAATAATAAATAAATATAACGAGCGCAGGCAATTCATCAGTGATTTTGACCGTGATATTTTGTAGCTTGTCAGTGATCTATGGCTCGGTGTATTAAATACCGCTCCATCTGAAAGCACGTGATGAGATCACAGAACCGGCTTTACTGACGAGATGCACACGAGCATCGCATGCAATACATCATGCAGCGCTTATTTAAAACCATGTCAAATTATGCATTAATTTCTCAACCTTTCCATGAACTCAAACACAGCACATTGTGTCCATCTTTACATGTAGCTTTAACTCCCAAACCTGGCAAAGATCCCAAAATTTGATACAATCTTAGAGCAATCACATTATTAAACAACATGTTTGTACATAAAAAAAAAGAATCTGCATAAAATGAACCGAAAGAACAGCAATGTACCTTTAGTGCTCAAACTGTTTAATTATAGTCTTCTAATAGAAGATGATGGTTTCATTGGATTTCTTACCTTTTTGTAATGCTTTTGATTCATTTGAACACCATTGTTTTTCCATTTTTACTTGCAGACACATTTCTGTTTATGAAAATGCATATATTTCACCACGTCTCTTTACCAGGAGGCACATCATCCAGATTTTCCATGAAACGAGAGGGTTGCTTCTAGGGTTGTTCTCATTATAAAGGCTACAGAAATTATTTAAACTCAACCATATAGCTCTTATTATTTTATATGGACCATATTGAGTCTGAAATAGATATCATCATCTGTTATTAGATGTACTCGAGCAGTCAGTGCATGTTTTTGTGATTCTGCAGTATCATAACTCATTGCTCAGAATGCTAAGCTGTTGTTATTGTGTGTTCAGGGAGGCGAGCTGCCTCATTTCCTGAGAATCAGCATCAGGTGCAGGTGCGTCTGCAGCAGAGCTCGCGTTAACCGAACAGTTTGCACTGTCGTGCAGGTGCGTGAGCAGAGGGTTAGGGTGAACAGTTTCCGTCATTTACAGATTATTTTTTTTAGCAGTGACGGAAACATCTGAAGGCCGTCCGTCTCTTTGATGGATTACATTGAGGGTGATCTATTGTCATTTATAACTGCGCTCCAATGTGGCAGCATCAGCTCAAAATAAAACTGTCACGAGTCTTTTGCTATGCCTTTGATTACACACAGGCGAGTATCCACTAGTAAAGAGAAAGAGATGATCAGTTCACACCGCTGCCGCTGCGGTGTCTACTGCAATCTATCACGCCACATTAAAGTGCCCTCGGCCCTCTCTTCATATGTGAAAGTGACGTGACATATGATGTATGGTGACCCATACTCTGAATTTGTGCTCTGCATTTAACCCATCCAAAGTGCACACACACACACCACACACCCGGGGAGAAGTTGGGGGTTCGGTGCCTTGCTCAAGGGCACCTCAGTCGTGATTGAAGGTGGAGAGAGCGCTGGTCATTCACTCACTAACCATTAGGCCACAACATCCCCATGTAAAACCCCATGTAAAAAACTTGGGAGTCTATCTGGATAGTGCTTTGAAGTTTGACATTCAGGTCAGTCCTGTGGTCAAATCTAGTTTCTTCCATCTAAGAGCACGGGCAAAGGTGAAGTCTTTTCTGTCCCTTAAGGACTTTGAGAGGGCTATTCATTACTTCAAGGCTAGATTATTGCAGCGCACTTTATATAGGGATAAGCCCAGGTTCACTTTCTAGACTTCAAATGGCTCAGAATGCAGCGGCTAGACTCCTGACTGGGGTTAAAAAATATGAATGCATCACACCGACGTTAATGTCTTACATTGGTTGCCGGTCGAATATTGTGTGGGTTCTAAAGGCTTGTACTGGTATTGGCTGTAGGAGATCAGGGAATATTAGTGGTGCCAAGAACAAAACCTCAGAGGGATTGCAGTAGCCTGCCAAAATTGTGGAAATCGCTGGTATCAGGACTGTTAGATCTGTAGGTAATTTTAAATCAAAGCTGAAGTCTTACTTGTTTGAAATAGCATATTATAGCATATTATAGCATTGGTCAACAGCTGTTGTTTTAAATAGTGCTTTATAAATAAAGTGACATTGACATTTAAAGTGAACGCATTGCTTGAATTTCAGACAAATCTGAAATCCAAGACTTTGTTTAATATCAAAATGAACAAAGTACAAAGCTTAGCCTGTTGAGATGTATTGGATGGGAGGCGCACTATATGTA
Organism: Ptychobarbus kaznakovi; assembly: GCA_027422405.1. Lineage (NCBI taxonomy): Eukaryota > Metazoa > Chordata > Actinopteri > Cypriniformes > Cyprinidae > Ptychobarbus > Ptychobarbus kaznakovi. Next base: position 27,690,146 of record CM049798.1, on the reverse strand, counting down.
CGGTTCATTCGTCGACTGAAAACAGCATCGATTGGGATTTAAGGATCGACATTGGTTCATAAAAATTAAAAGTTTTTAGTGTCGACCGCTGTCTCTGCGGTGTTGAACATGAAAAGTGACGCACAGTCTGTTCATCTGTTCTCATCGTAAATAAATACATAAACCTATATGCTCAGGTTCATTATTAAAAATACAAATGAGAACAAAAATACAAGTAATTAGATGTTATCATTATTAACATGGCACAATATGGCTGCCGTCACATCATCCAGGTGGATGCTGCACACTGGTGGTGGATGAGTCTGAGGTAAACCTATGTAAACTTTGATAACCTAGAAAATGAACATTATTATAATTATTAAATATGAAAATTAAAATGATTTTTTACGACCCTGGCTGTCAAAATGACAGACAATGTTAAAGTCTAACACAACCTCTGGTCTGCAGTGTTATTTTAATGGTGGACCGTCAGACTTTACTGCACTTCTGAATGCACATTTTTCCAGTATTTCTACTGCAGGGGAGTATTTTCAGTTACGAATAATAACATACTTTTTACATCACTACAGGAAACACACGTCATTCTTCATTATTTTGAAGTAAGAAATTAATAGTGAATTTGTGAACAAATCGATTTGAGAAAATGCCTTTTAATGAATCACTTTGCAAAATGGACTGATTGGGTTACCAGTCATTGAAGAAATCATTGAGATGCTGTGCTTGAGTCTGAAGACGGGTTATTTCTTGAGCTGTTATTGACTGTACAATCAATCAGTGTCTACGTTAAATAGAAAAGTTCGCCCAAAACGCACTCATCCTCAGTCCATCCCAGATGTAGAAAAGTTTGTTTCTTCGTCAGATTTGGAGAAATGTAGCATTGCATCAGTGTCTCATCAATGGATGCTCTGCAGTGAATGGGTGCCGTCAGAATGAGAGTCCAAACAGCTGATAAAAACATCACAATAATCCACACCACTCCAGTCATCAGTTAACATCTTGAGAAGACAAAAGCTGTGTGATTTCTAATAACAAATAAATCAATAAGGCATATGAAACATGAGTCCTCTATCTATAATATTGCTTTCTCCAGAGACTAACCTGGTAAAAGGTGTAATAATATGATAATGATAAGTTATTTCCATCACTGACATCTTTCTGTGGTTGCAACACTGATTGGGCAATTGCTTGATCAATGCATTTCAATCAGTTGCACAACACATTGTGTTTCTTACATAAATGGCTCATTGCAATTGTTGCATTTGTGCATCTGTGACTTTAAGTGTGTAATAAGTATACTGGATATTTAAAAGGAGACGCAAAGGCCTGTAAGTTACAAGGCCAATTAAATTGTTATTTTCACAGGCGAAGCTTGCGAAGAACTATGGGATGACACGCATGGACCCTTACTGCAGGATTCGACTGGGCTATGCCGTCTATGAGACGCCTACTGCCCACAATGGAGCAAAAAACCCTCGCTGGATCAAAGTCATCCAGTGCACTGTCCCGCCCGGGGTCGACTCCTTCTATCTGGAGATCTTCGATGAGGTCAGACTCAAATAACGGCATTATAAAACATTTTCTTTTTTTGTAAACCGGTATACAAAATTATAAATAATTAAATTTGTTAAATATGACACAACACTGACGTCATTTAATGATAACTGATGATATCACAGTTATCATACAGAACATCAATATTCTGTGTTGTTTGACAGGAAAAGATAGGACTAAAATGTAATAAAAATACCAGAATCTCTATTTGTTTTCAAAAAAAGAGGATAAAAAATAATGTTGAATTATTTTTCAAAGTGGTTAGAAATTGTATTCATTTTCCAGCTATTTTGAATAGCTTAGTTTTGTGTTGCATGTCCTTGTTTTTGTCATATTTAGTTAATCATTGATTTCAGTCATTGAAAACTGTTGATATTTTAGTCATATTAAAGCAATAATTCTCCCCAAAATAAATACTGTCATCATTTACTGAGTTTATTTCTTCTGTTGAAGATATTTTGAAGAATGTTGATTTCCAAAGAGTTTCTGGAAGCCATTGACTTCCATAGTATGGAGGAACAAAATCCATTACGGCATGCCAAGGTTACTATAGTTAAAAGGATAGTTCACCCAAAAATTACCCCATGATTTACCCTCAAGCCATCCTAGGTGTATATGACTTTCTTCTTTCAGACGAGTATAATCAGAGTTATATTAAAAATGTCCTGACTCTTCCAAGCTTTATAATGGCAGTGAATGGGGTCGAGATTTTCAAGCACACAAAAAGTGCATCCATCCATCATAAAAAGTACTCCACGCGGCTCCAAAGGCACAATAAAGGCCTTCTGAAGCGAATCGATGCATTTGTGTAAGAAACATATCCATATTTAATATCTAGCTTCCGTTAACTGTCGTACGCACATCAAAAGAGTGATGTTTCAGCGGATAATGTTGGACGTAGGCGAAGAAACAAACAAAAAATGTAATAAAAAATGGCACAATTGACAAAACACACAATTGAATTACTAAAACTTGAACTAAAGTTTATAAATAATATATAATATAAACTGTAACAGTGCCAAAATAACTTAAATCATGCATTTTTCCGTCCTGAAACCCGGCATGTAAAGGTGACTTCTCTGGCAGTAGGCGATCTTAACTGTTGATTGTTCTGTGTTGCTGGACAGAGGGCGTTTTCCATGGATGATCGCATCGCATGGACACACGTGACGATCCCAGAGAGCCTGCGAGAGGGAACCGTCGTGGATGAATGGTACAGCTTGAGCGGAAGACAGGGTGATGACAAAGAAGGCATGATTAATCTTGTCATGTCCTTTGCTGTAAGTCCTCACTCACAAAATACGTGTTATGGCGTGTCTTGACAAGTGAAATGCTGTTGCCCTATCTTAATGTAACTTTATAAACCAATGCAATTGTGATAGGTATGCATATGTTGTGTTCTGCTCATGCTTTCAATGTGGACAGTCACATTACTAGTTATCTGTACAAATGACCTGGTCAGAACATGCATGAAAAATTCAGAAAGCATATGCACTGTAAACTGATATAACGTAACTCTTTCAAAAAAGAGCATGTGAACTTTTGTTAAATCTTGTTTCTTTTTTTGTCAAAGTCAATACCTGCAGGAATGATGATGCAGCCGCAGCCTGTGGTTTTGATGCCTACAGTTTATCAACAGGGCGTTGGATATGTGCCCATAGCAGGTTTGTTTAACACTGTCACATAATAACTAGGGATGAAGCAATCCATCAGCCACTGCTTTATTTTCAGAAAGTACTCATAAATGCAGTTTTAGGGCCCTTTATCGTGTTTAACCATACTGTATAATATTTGGTACACACATTTCTAAGGCCTTTAAATGATCCAAATGTAGCTGAAATGCCTGTTTCACACAATCTACTACATGCTTTGTCATCCGATGGCCTTTTTAGCAAGTCAAAGTCCTTTTAGTGTAATTGTACAAACATCCAGATTCAGCTCGTGCGTCACGTGTCTTTTTGCTGTGAAATCTTTACTGATATTTTCGAAGTAAACATTAGTATAACTTTGATATTGTTAGTAATATTTCAAGATGAGCACTTACTGGACTGCAGCAGCTCAAGTTTACTTCATGTTTTGGAAAAATCATGTTAAAATGTGAGGAATATGTATTTGTTTATCTCTCAGTCGTAATTCTAGGTAATGTCCATGTGGTAGAAATGTACAGTGAAATCATGCAGTTAGTTAATGACATGTAATTAAACATACGGTGAACACTGTTAACAGCAACGGTTATATGTTGTGTTCAAACTTATAGCAGGATTTGGTAGTTGTGCATGTTGGTTCAGGGTTGGCATCATCTGAGGTCCTCTGAGGGTTGGCATCATCTCTTCTCAGGTGTTCGGTCATCTCAGATGTTAATAGGGGCTGGATCCAGACTGAAGCTTGTGTAATTCCTAGTTACATCGAGATGCCAGTCCCATGGGAGAAACAGAAGCAAATAGAGACAAAATTAGCATAGCTGCTGTTCAAACCAAGCAATCCCAAGCAAAATAATGATAATGTGCATTTGATTAGATCTAGCTGAAGTACAAGGTTATGAGATACATTATGTGAATGCTTGGCTAAAGAGATGTGTCTTTATTCTAGATTTAAACCAGAGAGAGTGTGTCTGAACCCCGAACGTTATCAGGAAGGCTATTCCAGAGTTTAGGGGCTAAATGTGAAAATGCTTTACCTCCTTTAGTGGACTTTGCTGTCCTAGAAACTACCAAGAGTCCAGAGTTTTGTGACCTTAGGGAGCGGGTTGGATTGTAGCGTGATAGAAGATTAGTTAGGTACGCAGGAGCTAAATCATTTAGGGCTTATAGGCAAGTAATAATATTTTGTAACTGATATGGAACTTAATAGGTAGCCAGTGCAGAGACTGTAAAATTGGAGTAATATGATCATATTTTCTTGACCTGGTAAGGACTCTTGCCGCAGCATTTTGTACTATCTGTAGCTTGTTTATTGAAGATGCAGGACAACCACCTAGCAGTGCATTACAATAGTCCAGTCTAGAGGTCATGAATGCATGAACTAGCTTTTCTGCATCAGAAACACTTAACATGTTCCGTAGCTTGGCAATGTTTCTAAGATGGAAGAATGCTGTTTTTGTAACATGGGAAATATGATTTTCAAAAGACAAGTTGCTGTCTAATATAACACACGTTTTTGACTGTAGAGGAAGGGACAGGACATGCGTCTAGATGCAAATTGTAATCTAAGAGATTGTGTGTACTGTTTTTTGGTCCTATAAGTCTTATCTGAATTTAAAAGGAGAAAATTATTGATCATCCAATCCTTTACATTTTTAACACACTCTGTTAGCTTAGATAGTTTTGAAGTTTCATTTGGTCTTGTTGAAATATATAATTGAGTATTCATCAGCATAACAATGGAAACTAATCAACATGTAACATGTATATAAAAAAATAGCAGAGGACCTAGGACAGATCCTTGTGGGACTCCATACTTTACTGGCGTTAATTGAGACGGTTTCCAGTTTAAATAGACAAAGTGATAAGCGATCGAACGGGTAGGATTAAACTATCTTAAAGCCTGCCCTTGAATACCTGTATAGTTTTGTAATCGATCTATCAGTATGTCATGATCTATAGTGTCGAACGCAGCACTAAGATCAAGTAAAACTAGCAATGAGATGCAGCCTTGGTCTGACGCAAGAAGCAAGTCATTTGTAATTTTAACAAGTGCAGTTTCTGTGCTATGGCGGGCCCTGAAACCTGACTGAAATTCTTTACAGATATAATTGTTTTTGAAGGAAGGAGCACAATTGAGCAGACACAACTTTTTCTAAAATGTTAGACATAAACAGAAGATTTGAAATGGGTCTGTAATTCGCCAGATCACAAGGATCTAGTTGTGGGTTTCTTAATAAGAGGCTTAATAACCGCCAGCTTGAATGGTTTTGGGACGTGACCTAAAGATAACGAGGAGTTAATAAGGGATCTAATAAACATGTTGTTAGTTTAGATGCAGTAATTAGTTGATTTAGCTCTTCCTGTCCTATAGCTTTTTTATATAAATATATCATCTTACCAAGACAGATTATTGTAGATATATAGAGAGACAACTGATAGATCATTTTATGTAGGTAGTCTGCTATACTGTTATAGAGACCTCATTGAGTGACATTACAAACTATCAAAATTGTATCTTACTTTTTGGCAGTATAAATATCCGCATCTGCACCAAATTGCTTTTTTTTGTTGCTTATATTGCTTTTTTTGCTCAGTTTCAGCCTCTGAATAAAAAAACAACAGCGAAAACACATTTAAAGTTTCAGTGAACCATCAAAAAAAGTAATAATAAAAAAAAATATAGATTTTAATGTCTTTGTTTTTAATGTCAGATTTGCAGGGTTAAAATGAGTAAGCAAGCCTGTTCTGTTTGGAAGAGTACGACTCTAAAATGGTTGCCTGTGCACAGTGTTACGATCTCTTCTGAATCGCAACAAAATAAGGGAGTCACCACACACCACGGCCAATTAATAAGTACATTTATGAATTGGTATAAGTCAGGACAACATTAAAGATCAGTATAAGTGGTCATCAGTGTGTCTGCAAATGTGTAGCATTGACGAAAGACTATAATCCGACCCATTCTCAAGGGAGATGGATCAAAAGGTGGCGATGATCTCCCCTATCCCTCACATCTCATGAGTTCTCCGATAGCCTCTTGACATGAGACCCAAGGTACGGTACAGCTCAAACGAAAACAACCCAGTCTCTGCACAAGCTCAGCCCCCCCAACGCACCCATCTCTGTCCGCAGTCTTTTATAGAGCGTCATGATTACATTCAGGTGTGCAACCACTCCCTTCAGCCAATCACCTGCAACTCAGAAATAACGGGTTAATCACTGAAACCGTCACAACAGTTAAATACTGCATTTAAAGATTAAAACAAAACACTATGTATGCTTTTGTCCAAATGTGCATTTAGGTGTCCCTGGAATGTACAACCAAGGTGTGGTGCCCATGGGAATGCCAGTCGTGCCTGCTGTCACGCCACAGATCGTCCCCTGCACTGAAGAAGACCTTAAAGCCCTTCAAGACATGTTTCCCAACCTGGACAAGGAGGTGATCCGCACCGTTTTGGAGGCCCAACAGGGCAACAAGGATGCTGCCATTAACTCCTTGTTACAGATGGCCGAGGAGCTTTAACTGCAGAACTGCCACTCAGCTAGCGCTTAAATGTACCAACAATGTAAAACTTTATACCAAAAAAACCCTGTAAATATGCACACTGAAGTCGATCAACCCTTAACAGTAGCAAGTAAACCTAACAAACTTTTAATTGTCTTTAAATCAGCATTCAGAGTGAATGTTTCTGGAGCGTTGCAGAGAATGTAGGATGATGTTTGCAAAGCAGTAACTTGTCCGCTGAGGGCAGTATACCATATCTGTATTGTGGTGATCCCATGTCTTAAAGATGTTTAATTAATACACTGCATTATGCTTTTATCTGTATGAATTTAGATGTACATGAATATAATTTATTTTGAAGATTATTAAAGAGAGATCAGAGTATATCAGAATTAATGTCATTATTTTAATTGCTTCGTTTGTGCACGAACCACTTTATGACTATTTCAAGCACAGAATATCTGTTAAGTGTTAAATGCCTAGCGGCCCATGATATTGGCAAATATATGATGCACATTGCCTGTTATTGCACTGTACGGTTGCAAGACCTTGTGATTAAAAGTATCAGTGTTTAGTAGTAAAGGGCACATAGATCCAAACGAAATATTTTCGTTGCTTTTCTCCTATGCTCTCTAGCTTGTTTGTTAATCTAGCTTGCTAATAAACCTGGCATTGCACGCTGTGGTTGTTGTTGGCTCTGTGATGAATTGCTGTTGTTTCTTCACTTTGGATAAAAGTCTCAGCTAAATGCATAAATGTAACCCTAAATGAAAAGGCTATAGTTGCCATATTGCTCTAATTAACGCACCAGTTATCGCCAGTTTGAATGTAATTCGACTAAAACATATTGTTAATAAGTGCATGAGCAATGCTCATGGGTTGCAAAAGGTTATAATTTTTTATTTTACATTAACTTTACATTGTGAATCCACAACTGTGACAGAATCATTTCCACCATGCCATTCACAGAGCATTGAAACCACTGCAGTTTTCCAGAAAAATGACAACATATAAACAAACTTCAGTTTGCATTAGTTTATTAAGAGCTACTAGACAAGAAACAAAAAGCTGTCATTCTCATGACTACATAGAGATAATTATCACAAACATCTCATGCTACTAAAACGTACAGATTTATTTCATAAGATTAATTTGAAATCGCTCTACTGTACGGGGTTAAGAACACAGTTCATAAACTCCTTCGGCGTCTCCTTAAAGAAGTCGATTGACCAGAGCAATCCGAGGCCTTGCAGCCACAAGACTCAATGTAAATGTAAGTGTGGCTGATATTTGCCCCGTCTGGGCAAGTCAGAGTCACCTCCTTCTTGGTGGTTGTTATTTCTTGACAGCACGAGCATGAGTGCACAAGAGCGTTTGCTTCTGCAGAGTATCTGTTTCAACATAAAATGAGGGTTCGGTTAAGTACCGGCACAGACGGGGCATTTTGTGGCACAAAAACGACATGTATTTATAAATGAAGGTCTCTAAATGGTGGTTTTGATACTCACATGGATGAGGTTTCACACATGCCTGAGCAAGAGGTTATTTCCACAGGTGTGCTGCTTATACAGCCATTACTGACCATGAAGGTGCTGTTCTTCTGGACGTTACATTTGTTGTCCAGTGTACCTGAGGGAAATGAGAAACACATTAGTTAAGTGTTAGAAAATATAATTATGCACTTTATATGACCTGAAATAGTTTTTTGGTAAGTTCAGTAGCAGTGCTGCATGGGTAATAACCAATTACATGTAATCTAGTAAGTACTTGTAATTAGATTAATTACATTTTAAAATACTTGTAATCATACTACGGTTACTTTTTATTGATTACATGATTATATAATATTCACGTGGTCACATGGCACGCAGGTAAATGTGCACAACATTTAATTTTTTTTTATTTAACATTTTTATGATTTTTCATTAAACTCACAAACCCCAGTTTGGGAAACTTTGACGTAATATGTTTAATGCACTTCATGTTCTTAATAACAACAAATGGAATATATTGTCCTTCTTTCTATTTTTATACCAATGTGGTACGTGATTATCCTATTTAAATCAATGAGATAAACAAGTAATCAAAAAGTGGTCTGATTATATTACCTGAGAAGTGTAATGTAATGGATTACGTTACAACTATAATTTGTTTTCATGAAATTTGGAATCAGTAACAGACTTCAATTGGCAAGTAATCTACCCAGCACACTTCAGTGGTAGTATTTTCTTGTTTTAAAGTAATTTTGCTCCTAAATGGTGTTCAGATAGTGGCATCAAATGTAAATCTGAATGCAGTACCCATCATTTTCACAAATCACGATTCAAATGGAACAAGTTTCATTTTCTAAGAGTAATATTTAACTTCCATTAACATATTTAGCAATTATTGAATAATGCTTTTTAAATGTTCCAGACTCACAGGTTTGACAGCAGCCATCTGCATCGATTGTCTCTGTTCCCTGTAGAAAAAGAAAACGCATTAACCATTGGACAGACTTAAATTTGAGATATTATGTTGTCCAAAATAGTCTCTTTCAAGCCACTTACAGGGATACAATTCTCAGGGTTGAAGGCAGGGCAAGTGGTCTTAATCTCAACTGTCACTGAGTCACCATTGACACTCTCACACTTGTATTTCACACATTTATCATTAGACGGTTGCCATATCTGGTCTACCTGTTAGTGGAGAACGTATACAAAGTATAATTCATGCAGACTTTTAAAATGTCATTAATTTGATGTTCCAAAATGCATTTTACAATGCAATTGTTAAAATGCTAAAATAAATATGTCAGAACTTACTGAAATGCTAACTGTGATGTTGTCATGCATAACCACACAATCGGTGCTAACACACTCTCCACAGCACTGACCAGGAATGAGTTTGTACTCGTGACCCTAAAGGAAAAAAGAAGGAAATACATCACATTGCCTGGTCCTTGATACATAACTGTGCACTGACTTCTTTTAAAGGTGTCTTTGCTTATTGTTCACATGATTTGTTGTGGTTTTCTAAAATGGTGGCATTTCTAACCCCACTGCGCTAGTCTTTGTTGAAGACGGAAATAGACGTTTATACCTCTGGACAGTTATCGTTGCAGTCAGCTTTCACACACTCTGGAGCAAGAAGATTTGTTTCAGGATCTACGTTCCAACCACACTGACAAAGCGTACAAGGGTCATCGCTTGGTATAGGTGAGCCAGGCTAGAGACGAAGATAGAGAGAGGGAATATGTATACTTTTCATATCTTGTAGGTATTCGTTTTATATATATATATATATATAATTAAGTAATATCTCATTTTACCTGATACACTGTGGTATTATGGACACAGACTTCCATGGGTGCTGTAAAGGATAATAAATTAATGAGTACATTTGCACAGCATCAAAACAAAGTGTATTTTCTTAGAACGACTGGTTCATATACATACAGCAAATATAATCTGGACAGCAGTTATCTGGAGACACGCTGAAGGATGGTATAAAGCCCAGTGGACATAGTATTGTCGGAATAGCGCACAGGTTCACATCACAACCTGTAGAATAACATTAAACATTTTTGTTCAGCATTTCATTGTAAATGTACAGGCATTTCTACAATCAATTTTTAGTCTAACTTTCTGTTTAAATAGTACAAGGGTAAAATCAAGACCCATAATTTCCTTCAATTAGGACCTCATTTTTGAAAGCCATCAGTTGAAAACCACAAGTAAGTATGACTGAATAACTAAAAACTAGTAAATACTGCATATAAAATGAATAGTATTTCTGTCATCTGTTTTAAAAAGTCCTTTTGTGTTTTAAAAAGTCCTTCTGTGTTTTCAGATCACTTACTGCACTCATGGATCTCACAGCAGTCCTTTGTTGTGTTCACAAGCACTTGTCCAGGCTTATCGCAAGTAACAGGTGGTGAAACAGGACAAGTTACGGGCTGGCAACGGACGCTCAGTGTTTCACTCTCACACTCACACATTTGACATCCACTCTGCCAAATATCATTGGGCTGCAAAACCAAAAAAAATAATTATGTTCAATAAATTCTGCAATTGACACATCCATTCAAATGTTAATTAATTGTTCAGGCATTTTACATTATCTGCTAATTATTACACATATTCAAGAGTCTGCTTAACATCTGTTTCTGTTAGTTTACTGGAATATTATTATTAAATAAAGAACTTGTCATTTGAGAATGTATAGCCTAATTGTGTCTATATATTACTAATGACCAAATTTTCACTTTAGTGACTGACATTAGTCTTTTTTAAGAAATAATGATTTACATTCAGTCATTTAGCAGACGCTTATGATTATTTATCATTATTATAATTTAGCAGATGTTTATTTTGAATCCAAAATAACCAAAACCTGATCAAATCACGACCCATTATCAGTTTTCACCAAGCACTATAATCAGAAGGTGAATCTAATCATTGTCAGATCAAATATCTACATTCTTAAACAAACTGAGTAAAATGTAAGTTGCTTTGGATAAAAACATCTGCCAGATGCAAATATCTGTTATTTAGTTTTAGTACTCTCTTGTACCCACTGACATTTAACATATACAAAAAAGGAGGGTGATGTCTCTATTAATTCCATAACCTATGAAACAAGACTCTTAATATTTGAAGATATACCTGTCTTGGTGGATCAAGCGCATCACACCTAGGCCCATAGGTGGTAGTTGTTACTTCTGTGTCTGTATTAGTTGTGGCAGGCTGTGTTGTTTCTGGGGAACTTATGGTTGTTGAACTTGAATATGTGGTTGTTTCAGGAGGATTGGATGGTGTTGGGGAGGTTTCACATAATGTTGAAATCTTCACAATATCACAGGTTGCATTACAGTATGCAGTGAAGCACCAACCAAAGCCATCAGTAACATTGTAAATGATATCACCTGGAAAAAAACAGTTACAAATGGTCAGCTTTTATAGGATTATTAAATAATACAAGAATAAAAATGAAAAGGGAATTTTGTACCTGATTGAAAATGTGTGCCTTTGACAAAGCAACAAACATCAGAAGTGGTTGAGAATAAAGAGGACGTTGTAGTCACTGGTAGGGTGTTAGTAAATGATGGTATAGTTTGTGTAATGGGAGAAATTGAGGTCTCCATTGATGTGGATGAGTAGAAAACATTTTGAGTGGAAATTGGTGAAATGGTTGAAATATACACCGTTTTAGTTGTTTCGAAAGACGTTTCCACTTCTAAAGTTGTTGTGGTTGTAGTTGTTGGTTGGCTTGTGAGGCCAGTCGTCCCCTCTTTTGGTGGCCTGGTGGTGGTGGACAAAGGTGTCTGAGCTGTGGTCAATTCATTTTCAGTTACAGTCTCAGTTGTTGTTGGTTGTCCAGTTGTTTGAGTAGCTGTAGATGATTTTGAAGTTGTGGAGACAATGCTTGGAGCTGATGATTCTGTAGATGGTTGGGCAGTGGTGCTTCCTTCCTCAACAATGAGAGTAGTGGATGGAACGGCTGGTGTGGTTGTTGAAAGAGTAGTTTCAGCTTTGAGCGGTTTTGTTGTTGAAGAAATACCCTGAGTAGTAACCTCAGACCCAGTGGATGATTCTACACTCACTGTTGTGTACACAAGAGTAGTGACTGGTACAGCAGTTGTCTTTGTCAGCGTTGTTGGCTGTGTAGATGTAACAACTGGCAATGATGTTTGTGACACTGGCAGGGCTGTGCTTGTAGATGTTGATGTTTCAGATGATGTGCCTGTTACCTCTTCTAAAGTGGTTGTTGCTGTAGTGGTTGGTTGGCTTGTGAGGCCAGTCGTCCCCTCTTTTGGTGGCCTGGTGGTGGTGGACAAAGGTGTCTGAGCTGTCAATTCATTTTGTTACAGTCAGTTGTTGTTGGTTGTCCAGTTGTTTTCTGTAGATGATTTTGAATTTTCAGTTATGGTTGGGCAGCTTCCTTCTCAATGAGAGTAGTTGTTGTTGGGTGAAAGAGTGTCCAGTTGTTTGAGTAGCTCAGACCCAGTAGATTCTACACTCACTGTTGTGTACACAAGATTTTGAGTTGTCTTTGTCAGCGTTGTTGGCTGTGTTGTGGATGTTTGTGACTACGCTTGGAGCTGATGATTCTGTAGAGTCGTCCCCTCTTTTGGTGGCCTGGTTGGGCAGTGGTGCTTCATTTTCTTCCAGTTGTTGTTGGTTGTCAGTTGTTTGAGTACTGTAGATGATTTTGAATGAGAGTAGTGGATGGATGGTTGGGCATGGCTTCCTTCCTCAACAATGAGAGTAGTGGTGTGGTTGTTGAAAGAGTAGTTTCAGCTTTGAGCGGTTTTGTTGTTGAAGAAATACCCTGAGTAGTAACCTCAGACCCAGTGGATGATTCTACACTCACTGTTGTGTACACAAGAGTAGTGACTGGTACAGCAGTTGTCTTTGTCAGCGTTGTTGGCTGTGTAGATGTAACAACTGGCAATGATGTTTGTGACACTGGCAGGGCTGTGCTTGTAGATGTTGATGTTTCAGATGATGTGCCTGTTACCTCTTCTAAAGTGGTTGTTGCTGTAGTGGTTGGTTGGCTTGTGAGGCCAGTCGTCCCCTCTTTTGGTGGCCTGGTGGTGGTGGACAAAGGTGTCTGAGCTGTCAATTCATTTTGTTACAGTCAGTTGTTGTTGGTTGTCCAGTTGTTTTCTGTAGATGATTTTGAATTTTCAGTTACAGCTTCCTTCTCAATGAGAGTAGTTGTTGTTGGTGAAAGAGTGTCCAGTTGTTTGAGTAGCTGTAGATGATTCTACACTCATTTTGTACACAAAGTTGTGGAGTTGTCTTTGAGCGTTGTTGGCTGTGTAGATGTACGCAATGATGTTTGTTGGAGGGCTGTGCTGATGATTCAGATGATGTTGTTACCTCTTCTAAAGTGGTTGTTGCAGTTGTTGGTTGGTTGGGCAGTGGTGCTTCCTTCCTCAACAGTTGTTGTTGGTTGTCCAGTTGTTTGAGAGTAGTGGATGGGACTATGCTTGGATGGCTGGTGTGGTTGGGATGGCTGGTGTGGTTGAAAGAGTAGTTTCAGCTTTGAGCGGTTTTGTTGTTGAAGAAATACCCTGATTAGTAACCTCAGACCCAGTGGATGATTCTACACTCACTGTTGTGTACACAAGAGTAGTGACTGGTACAGCAGTTGTCTTTGTCAGCGTTGTTGGCTGTGTAGATGTAACAACTGGCAATGATGTTTGTGACACTGGCAGGGCTGTGCTTGTAGATGTTGATGTTTCAGATGATGTGCCTGTTACCTCTTCTAAAGTGGTTGTTGCTGAAGTGGTTGGTTGGCTTGTGAGGCCAGTCGTCCCCTCTTTTGGTGGCCTGGTGGTGGTGGACAAAGGTGTCTGAGCTGTGGTCAATTCATTTTCAGTTACAGTCTCAGTTGTTGTTGGTTGTCCAGTTGTTTGAGTAGCTGTAGATGATTTTGAAGTTGTGGAGACTATGCTTGGAGCTGATGATTCTGTTGATGGTAGGGCAGTGGTGCTTCCTTCCTCGACAATGAGAGTAGTGGATGGGATGGCTGGTGTGGTTGTTGAAAGAGTAGTTTCAGCTTTGAGCGGTTTTGTTGTTGAAGAAATACCCTGAGTAGTAACCTCAGACCCAGTGGATGATTCTACACTCACTGTTGTGTACACAAGAGTAGTGACTGGTACAGCAGTTGTCTTTGTCAGCGTTGTTGGCTGTGTAGATGTAACAACTGGCAATGATGTTTGTGACACTGGCAGGGCTGTGCTTGTAGATGTTGATGTTTCAGATGATGTGCCTGTTACCTCTTCTAAAGTGGTTGTTGCTGAAGTGGTTGGTTGGCTTGTGAGGCCAGTCGTCCCCTCTTTTGGTGGCCTGGTGGTGGTGGACAAAGGTGTCTGAGCTGTGGTCAATTCATTTTCAGTTACAGTCTCAGTTGTTGTTGGTTGTCCAGTTGTTTGAGTAGCTGTAGATGATTTTGAAGTTGTGGAGACTACGCTTGGAGCTGATGATTCTGTAGATGGTTGGGCAGTGGTGCTTCCTTCCTCAACAATGAGAGTAGTGGATGGGATGGCTGGTGTGGTTGTTGAAAGAGTAGTTTCAGCTTTGAGCGGTTTTGTTGTTGAAGAAATACCCTGAGTAGTAACCTCAGACCCAGTGGATGATTCTACACTCACTGTTGTGTACACAAGAGTAGTGACTGGTACAGCAGTTGTCTTTGTCAGCGTTGTTGGCTGTGTAGATGTAACAACTGGCAATGATGTTTGTGACACTGGCAGGGCTGTGCTTGTAGATGTTGATGTTTCAGATGATGTGCCTGTTACCTCTTCTAAAGTGGTTGTTGCTGAAGTGGTTGGTTGGCTTGTGAGGCCAGTCGTCCCCTCTTTTGGTGGCCTGGTGGTGGTGGACAAAGGTGTCTGAGCTGTGGTCAATTCATTTTCAGTTACAGTCTCAGTTGTTGTTGGTTGTCCAGTTGTTTGAGTAGCTGTAGATGATTTTGAAGTTGTGGAGACTACGCTTGGAGCTGATGATTCTGTAGATGGTTGGGCAGTGGTGCTTCCTTCCTCAACAATGAGAGTAGTGGATGGGATGGCTGGTGTGGTTGTTGAAAGAGTAGTTTCAGCTTTGAGCGGTTTTGTTGTTGAAGAAATACCCTGAGTAGTAACCTCAGACCCAGTGGATGATTCTACACTCACTGTTGTGTACACAAGAGTAGTGACTGGTACAGCAGTTGTCTTTGTCAGCGTTGTTGGCTGTGTAGATGTAACAACTGGCAATGATGTTTGTGACACTGGCAGGGCTGTGCTTGTAGATGTTGATGTTTCAGATGATGTGCCTGTTACCTCTTCTAAAGTGGTTGTTGCTGAAGTGGTTGGTTGGCTTGTGAGGCCAGTCGTCCCCTCTTTTGGTGGCCTGGTGGTGGTGGACAAAGGTGTCTGAGCTGTGGTCAATTCATTTTCAGTTACAGTCTCAGTTGTTGTTGGTTGTCCAGTTGTTTGAGTAGCTGTAGATGATTTTGAAGTTGTGGAGACTACGCTTGGAGCTGATGATTCTGTTGATGGTTGGGCAGTAGTGCTTCCTTCCTCAACAATGAGAGTAGTGGATGGGATGGCTGGTGTGGTTGTTGAAAGAGTAGTTTCAGCTTTGAGCGATTTTGTTGTTGAAGAAATACCCTGAGTAGTAACCTCAGACCCAGTGGATGATTCTACACTCACTGTTGTGTACACAAGAGTAGTGACTGGTACAGCAGTTGTCTTTGTCAGCGTTGTTGGCTGTGTAGATGTAACAACTGGCAATGATGTTTGTGACACTGGCAGGGCTGTGCTTGTAGATGTTGATGTTTCAGATGATGTGCCTGTTACCTCTTCTAAAGTGGTTGTTGCTGAAGTGGTTGGTTGGCTTGTGAGGCCAGTCGTCCCCTCTTTTGGTGGCCTGGTGGTGGTGGACAAAGGTGTCTGAGCTGTGGTCAATTCATTTTCAGTTACAGTCTCAGTTGTTGTTGGTTGTCCAGTTGTTTGAGTAGCTGTAGATGATTTTGAAGTTGTGGAGACTACGCTTGGAGCTGATGATTCTGTAGATGGTTGGGCAGTGGTGCTTCCTTCCTCAACAATGAGAGTAGTGGATGGAACGGCTGGTGTGGTTGTTGAAAGAGTAGTTTCAGCTTTGAGCGGTTTTGTTGTTGAAGAAATACCCTGAGTAGTAACCTCAGACCCAGTGGATGATTCTACACTCACTGTTGTGTACACAAGAGTAGTGACTGGTACAGCAGTTGTCTTTGTCAGCGTTGTTGGCTGTGTAGATGTAACAACTGGCAATGATGTTTGTGACACTGGCAGGGCTGTGCTTGTAGATGTTGATGTTTCAGATGATGTGCCTGTTACCTCTTCTAAAGTGGTTGTTGCTGCAGTTGTTGGTTGGCTTGTGAGGCCAGTCGTCCCCTCTTTTGGTGGCCTGGTGGTGGTGGACAAAGGTGTCTGAGCTGTGGTCAATTCATTTTCAGTTACAGTCTCAGTTGTTGTTGGTTGTCCAGTTGTTTGAGTAGCTGTAGATGATTTTGAAGTTGTGGAGACTACGCTTGGAGCTGATGATTCTGTTGATGGTAGGGCAGTGGTGGTTCCTTCCTCGACAATGAGAGTAGTGGATGGGATGGCTGGTGTGGTTGTTGAAAGAGTAGTTTCAGCTTTGAGCGGTTTTGTTGTTGAAGAAATACCCTGAGTAGTAACCTCAGACCCAGTGGATGATTCTACACTCACTGTTGTGTACACAAGAGTAGTGACTGGTACAGCAGTTGTCTTTGTCAGCGTTGTTGGCTGTGTAGATGTAACAACTGGCAATGATGTTTGTGACACTGGCAGGGCTGTGCTTGTAGATGTTGATGTTTCAGATGATGTGCCTGTTACCTCTTCTAAAGTGGTTGTTGCTGAAGTGGTTGGTTGGCTTGTGAGGCCAGTCGTCCCCTCTTTTGGTGGCCTGGTGGTGGTGGACAAAGGTGTCTGAGCTGTGGTCAATTCATTTTCAGTTACAGTCTCAGTTGTTGTTGGTTGTCCAGTTGTTTGAGTAGCTGTAGATGATTTTGAAGTTGTGGAGACTACGCTTGGAGCTGATGATTCTGTAGATGGTTGGGCAGTGGTGCTTCCTTCCTCAACAATGAGAGTAGTGGATGGAACGGCTGGTGTGGTTGTTGAAAGAGTAGTTTCAGCTTTGAGCGGTTTTGTTGTTGAAGAAATACCCTGAGTAGTAACCTCAGACCCAGTGGATGATTCTACACTCACTGTTGTGTACACAAGAGTAGTGACTGGTACAGCAGTTGTCTTTGTCAGCGTTGTTGGCTGTGTAGATGTAACAACTGGCAATGATGTTTGTGACACTGGCAGGGCTGTGCTTGTAGATGTTGATGTTTCAGATGATGTGCCTGTTACCTCTTCTAAAGTGGTTGTTGCTGAAGTGGTTGGTTGGCTTGTGAGGCCAGTCGTCCCCTCTTTTGGTGGCCTGGTGGTGGTGGACAAAGGTGTCTGAGCTGTGGTCAATTCATTTTCAGTTACAGTCTCAGTTGTTGTTGGTTGTCCAGTTGTTTGAGTAGCTGTAGATGATTTTGAAGTTGTGGAGACTACGCTTGGAGCTGATGATTCTGTAGATGGTTGGGCAGTGGTGCTTCCTTCCTCAACAATGAGAGTAGTGGATGGGATGGCTGGTGTGGTTGTTGAAAGAGTAGTTTCAGCTTTGAGCGGTTTTGTTGTTGAAGAAATACCCTGAGTAGTAACCTCAGACCCAGTGGATGATTCTACACTCACTGTTGTGTACACAAGAGTAGTGACTGGTACAGCAGTTGTCTTTGTCAGCGTTGTTGGCTGTGTAGATGTAACAACTGGCAATGATGTTTGTGACACTGGCAGGGCTGTGCTTGTAGATGTTGATGTTTCAGATGATGTGCCTGTTACCTCTTCTAAAGTGGTTGTTGCTGAAGTGGTTGGTTGGCTTGTGAGGCCAGTCGTCCCCTCTTTTGGTGGCCTGGTGGTGGTGGACAAAGGTGTCTGAGCTGTGGTCAATTCATTTTCAGTTACAGTCTCAGTTGTTGTTGGTTGTCCAGTTGTTTGAGTAGCTGTAGATGATTTTGAAGTTGTGGAGACTACGCTTGGAGCTGATGATTCTGTAGATGGTTGGGCAGTGGTGCTTCCTTCCTCAACAATGAGAGTAGTGGATGGAACGGCTGGTGTGGTTGTTGAAAGAGTAGTTTCAGCTTTGAGCGGTTTTGTTGTTGAAGAAATACCCTGAGTAGTAACCTCAGACCCAGTGGATGATTCTACACTCACTGTTGTGTACACAAGAGTAGTGACTGGTACAGCAGTTGTCTTTGTCAGCGTTGTTGGCTGTGTAGATGTAACAACTGGCAATGATGTTTGTGACACTGGCAGGGCTGTGCTTGTAGATGTTGATGTTTCAGATGATGTGCCTGTTACCTCTTCTAAAGTGGTTGTTGCTGAAGTGGTTGGTTGGCTTGTGAGGCCAGTCGTCCCCTCTTTTGGTGGCCTGGTGGTGGTGGACAAAGGTGTCTGAGCTGTGGTCAATTCATTTTCAGTTACAGTCTCAGTTGTTGTTGGTTGTCCAGTTGTTTGAGTAGCTGTAGATGATTTTGAAGTTGTGGAGACTACGCTTGGAGCTGATGATTCTGTAGATGGTTGGGCAGTGGTGCTTCCTTCCTCAACAATGAGAGTAGTGGATGGAACGGCTGGTGTGGTTGTTGAAAGAGTAGTTTCAGCTTTGAGCGGTTTTGTTGTTGAAGAAATACCCTGAGTAGTAACCTCAGACCCAGTGGATGATTCTACACTCACTGTTGTGTACACAAGAGTAGTGACTGGTACAGCAGTTGTCTTTGTCAGCGTTGTTGGCTGTGTAGATGTAACAACTGGCAATGATGTTTGTGACACTGGCAGGGCTGTGCTTGTAGATGTTGATGTTTCAGATGATGTGCCTGTTACCTCTTCTAAAGTGGTTGTTGCTGAAGTGGTTGGTTGGCTTGTGAGGCCAGTCGTCCCCTCTTTTGGTGGCCTGGTGGTGGTGGACAAAGGTGTCTGAGCTGTGGTCAATTCATTTTCAGTTACAGTCTCAGTTGTTGTTGGTTGTCCAGTTGTTTGAGTAGCTGTAGATGATTTTGAAGTTGTGGAGACTACGCTTGGAGCTGATGATTCTGTAGATGGTTGGGCAGTGGTGCTTCCTTCCTCAACAATGAGAGTAGTGGATGGGATGGCTGGTGTGGTTGTTGAAAGAGTAGTTTCAGCTTTGAGCGGTTTTGTTGTTGAAGAAATACCCTGAGTAGTAACCTCAGACCCAGTGGATGATTCTACACTCACTGTTGTGTACACAAGAGTAGTGACTGGTACAGCAGTTGTCTTTGTCAGCGTTGTTGGCTGTGTAGATGTAACAACTGGCAATGATGTTTGTGACACTGGCAGGGCTGTGCTTGTAGATGTTGATGTTTCAGATGATGTGCCTGTTACCTCTTCTAAAGTGGTTGTTGCTGAAGTGGTTGGTTGGCTTGTGAGGCCAGTCGTCCCCTCTTTTGGTGGCCTGGTGGTGGTCGTCTGTGGTCCCTCTTTTGGTGGCAGTTGTTTGAGTAGCTGTAGATGATTTTGGTGGTGGTGGACAAAGGTGTCAATGAGAGTAGTGGATGAGCTGTGGTCAATTCATTTTCAGTTACAGTCTCAGTTGTTGTTGGTTGTCCAGCGTTGTTGGCTGTGTTGTTTGAGTAGCTTGTAGATGTTGATGTTTGTAGTTACCTCTTCTAAATGATTTTGAAGTCGTCCCCTCTTTTGGTGGCCTGGTGGTTGTGGAGACTAGTCTCAGTTGTTGTTGGTTGCTTGGAGCTGATGATTCTGTTAGATGGTGGTTGGGCAGTGGTGCTTCCTTCCTCAACAATGAGAGTAGTGGATGGGATGGCTGGTGTGGTTGTTGAAAGAGTAGTTTCAGCTTTGAGCGGTTTTGTTGTTGAAGAAATACCCTGAGTAGTAACCTCAGACCCAGTGGATGATTCTACACTCACTGTTGTGTACACAAGAGTAGTGACTGGTACAGCAGTTGTCTTTGTCAGCGTTGTTGGCTGTGTAGATGTAACAACTGGCAATGATGTTTGTGACACTGGCAGGGCTGTGCTTGTAGATGTTGATGTTTCAGATGATGTGCCTGTTACCTCTTCTAAAGTGGTTGTTGCTGCAGTTGTTGGTTGGCTTGTGAGGCCAGTCGTCCCCTCTTTTGGTGGCCTGGTGGTGGTGGACAAAGGTGTCTGAGCTGTGGTCAATTCATTTTCAGTTACAGTCTCAGTTGTTGTTGGTTGTCCAGTTGTTTGAGTAGCTGTAGATGATTTTGAAGTTGTGGAGACTATGCTTGGAGCTGATGATTCTGTTGATGGTAGGGCAGTGGTGGTTCCTTCCTCGACAATGAGAGTAGTGGATGGGATGGCTGGTGTGGTTGTTGAAAGAGTAGTTTCAGCTTTGAGCGGTTTTGTTGTTGAAGAAATACCCTGATTAGTAACCTCAGACCCAGTGGATGATTCTACACTCACTGTTGTGTACACAAGAGTAGTGACTGGTACAGCAGTTGTCTTTGTCAGCGTTGTTGGCTGTGTAGATGTAACAACTGGCAATGATGTTTGTGACACTGGCAGGGCTGTGCTTGTAGATGTTGATGTTTCAGATGATGTGCCTGTTACCTCTTCTAAAGTGGTTGTTGCTGTAGTGGTTGGTTGGCTTGTGAGGCCAGTCGTCCCCTCTTTTGGTGGCCTGGTGGTGGTGGACAAAGGTGTCTGAGCTGTGGTCAATTCATTTTCAGTTACAGTCTCAGTTGTTGTTGGTTGTCCAGTTGTTTGAGTAGCTGTAGATGATTTTGAAGTTGTGGAGACTACGCTTGGAGCTGATGATTCTGTAGATGGTTGGGCAGTGGTGCTTCCTTCCTCGACAATGAGAGTAGTGGATGGGATGGCTGGTGTGGTTGTTGAAAGAGTAGTTTCAGCTTTGAGCGGTTTTGTTGTTGAAGAAATACCCTGATTAGTAACCTCAGACCCAGTGGATGATTCTACACTCACTGTTGTGTACACAAGAGTAGTGACTGGTACAGCAGTTGTCTTTGTCAGCGTTGTTGGCTGTGTAGATGTAACAACTGGCAATGATGTTTGTGACACTGGCAGGGCTGTGCTTGTAGATGTTGATGTTTCAGATGATGTGCCTGTTACCTCTTCTAAAGTGGTTGTTGCTGAAGTGGTTGGTTGGCTTGTGAGGCCAGTCGTCCCCTCTTTTGGTGGCCTGGTGGTGGTGGAATAAGGTGTCTGAGCTGTGGTCAATTCATTTTCAGTTACAGTCTCAGTTGTTGTTGGTTGTCCAGTTGTTTGAGTAGCTGTAGATGATTTTGAAGTTGTGGAGACTACGCTTGGAGCTGATGATTCTGTAGATGGTTGGGCAGTGGTGCTTCCTTCCTCAACAATGAGAGTAGTGGATGGAATGGCTGGTGTGGTTGTTGAAAGAGTAGTTTCAGCTTTGAGCGGTTTTGTTGTTGAAGAAATACCCTGAGTAGTAACCTCAGACCCAGTGGATGATTCTACACTCACTGTTGTGTACACAAGAGTAGTGACTGGTACAGCAGTTGTCTTTGTCAGCGTTGTTGGCTGTGTAGATGTAACAACTGGCAATGATGTTTGTGACACTGGCAGGGCTGTGCTTGTAGATGTTGATGTTTCAGATGATGTGCCTGTTACCTCTTCTAAAGTGGTTGTTGCTGAAGTGGTTGGTTGGCTTGTGAGGCCAGTCGTCCCCTCTTTTGGTGGCCTGGTGGTGGTGGAATAAGGTGTCTGAGCTGTGGTCAATTCATTTTCAGTTACAGTCTCAGTTGTTGTTGGTTGTCCAGTTGTTTGAGTAGCTGTAGATGATTTTGAAGTTGTGGAGACTACGCTTGGAGCTGATGATTCTGTAGATGGTTGGGCAGTGGTGCTTCCTTCCTCAACAATGAGAGTAGTGGATGGAACGGCTGGTGTGGTTGTTGAAAGAGTAGTTTCAGCTTTGAGCGGTTTTGTTGTTGAAGAAATACCCTGAGTAGTAACCTCAGACCCAGTGGATGATTCTACACTCACTGTTGTGTACACAAGAGTAGTGACTGGTACAGCAGTTGTCTTTGTCAGCGTTGTCCCCTCTTTTTGGCTGTGTAGGTGTCTGAGCTGTGTCAATTCATTTTAACAGTCTCAGTTGTTGTTGGTTGTCCAGTTGTTTGGCTGTAGATGATTTTGAATGATGTTGGAGCTGTGACACTGGCTTCCTTCCTCAACAATGAGAGTAGTGGAGGGCTGGTGTGGTTGTTGAAAGAGTAGTTTGTGCGGTTTTGTTGTTGAAGAAATACCCTGTAGATCAGACCCAGTTGATTCTACACTCATGTTTCAAGAGTAGACTGGTGAGTTGTCTTTGTGCGTTGTTGGCTGTGTGTTACCTCAATGATGTTTTCTAAATGTTGTGGTTGTTGTTACCTCTTCTAAAGTGGTTGTTGCTGAAGTGGTTGGTTGGCTTGTGAGGCCAGTCGTCCCCTCTTTTGGTGGCCTGGTGGTGGTGGACAAAGGTGTCTGAGCTGTGGTCAATTCATTTTCAGTTACAGTCTCAGTTGTTGTTGGTTGTCCAGTTGTTTGAGTAGGGCTGTGCTGTAGATGATTTTGAAGTGGTTGGTTGTGGAGAGTCGTCCCCTCTATGCTGGACAAAGGTGGAGCTGTGGTCAATTCATTTTCTGTCTCAGTTGTTGTTGGTTGAGTTGTTTTCTGTAGATGTTGAGTTGTGGTAGGGCAGTGGTGGTTCCTTCCTCGACAATGAGAGTAGTGGATGGGATGGCTGGTGTGGTTGTTGAAAGAGTAGTTTCAGCTTTGAGCGGTTTTGTTGTTGAAGAAATACCCTGATTAGTAACCTCAGACCCAGTGGATGATTCTACACTCACTGTTGTGTACACAAGAGTAGTGACTGGTACAGCAGTTGTCTTTGTCAGCGTTGTTGGCTGTGTAGATGTAACAACTGGCAATGATGTTTGTGACACTGGCAGGGCTGTGCTTGTAGATGTTGATGTTTCAGATGATGTGCCTGTTACCTCTTCTAAAGTGGTTGTTGCTGAAGTGGTTGGTTGGCTTGTGAGGCCAGTCGTCCCCTCTTTTGGTGGCCTGGTGGTGGTGGACAAAGGTAACTGAGCTGTGGTCAATTCATTTTCAGTTACAGTCTCAGTTGTAGTTTGTTGTCCAGTTGTTTGAGTAGCTGTAGATGATTTTGAAGTTGTGGAGACTATGCTTGGAGCTGATGATTCTGTTGATGGTAGGGCAGTGGTGCTTCCTTCCTCGACAATGAGAGTAGTGGATGGGACGTCTGGTGTGGTTGTTGAAAGAGTAGTTTCAGCTTTGAGCGGTTTTGTTGTTGAAGAAATACCCTGAGTAGTAACCTCAGACCCAGTGGATGATTCTACACTCACTGTTGTGTACACAAGAGTAGTGACTGGTACAGCAGTTGTCTTTGTCAGCGTTGTTGGCTGTGTAGATGTAACAACTGGCAATGATGTTTGTGACACTGGCAGGGCTGTGCTTGTAGATGTTGATGTTTCAGATGATGTGCCTGTTACATCTTCTAAAGTGGTTGTTGCTGTAGTTGTTGGTTGGCTTGTTAGACCAGTTGTCACCGTCTTCGACGGCTTTGTGGTAGTGGACAAAGGTATTTGAGATGTGGTAAATTCAAACTCAGTGGTTTGTTCACCAGTGGTCTGAAGTGTTGTCCACGCTTTACCAGTGATTGTTGCAAGTGTTTTTGTAATGGGTGCAATTGAGGTTTCTGGTGTTGTTGTTAACCTGCTTGTACTTTGTGCCTCTGTAGAGCTTTCAGCTTCTGTTGTTTTGTTTCCTGTCGTGGATAAGGACAGTGTTGATGTTTCAACTGATGATGTTGAAGACATTGATGTTACTGCTATCAGTTTTTCAGTTGAATATTTAATTTCTGTAGTAGAAGCAGTTAAAATAACTTCAGTTGTTGGTTGGCTTAAATGTCCAGTTGTCAATTGTTCTGGCTTGCTTGATGTAGATAAATCTTCATGAGTTGTGGTTGTTTCTTTTTCAGTTTCAGGTGAAGTGTATTCTGTGGAAAAGGGAAATACAATATAAAATGTAAG
Organism: Ptychobarbus kaznakovi; assembly: GCA_027422405.1. Taxonomy (NCBI): domain Eukaryota; kingdom Metazoa; phylum Chordata; class Actinopteri; order Cypriniformes; family Cyprinidae; genus Ptychobarbus; species Ptychobarbus kaznakovi. The sequence goes on along the minus strand of CM049798.1, from coordinate 27,665,823 downwards.
GAGTAACACAAATAAAATGTCAATAATAAAAAAAAAAAATAATAATAATTTGGTGTGTGAAAATATATGTTCAATGTTTGAATACTATACAAATATATTTCAATTTCACTGTGCAGATAAGTTGTGATCTAATTTTAATTGAATAAAAAGTAATTATATTTACAACAACAAGCTTACCACAAGTCTTCCTAGAAGAACTAATGCATAAGCTTTTATTTACTTTTATGATGCCTAAATAAACTACAGTAGCAATATATAAGATCATGAATAGATGTGTACCACAGAAATGAAAAAGTACCTGGGGTGCTGAAGACAAAAACTGTTGTCGGGTTCGGTGTTAATTTCTGTGTTGTGGTCAAGGTGGATGTGGTTGTTGGGACAGTAGTCGTTTCACAGGGTATCAAAGTCCTTTCAATAGTTCCATTGACTGAACATCTGCCTGTGATACAACCTCCCAGCCCATCCGTTGTGTGATAAATGATATCTCCAAAGTTGTACTCCACATTGTTGTATATGCATGTACATGCTGTAAAAAGAGAAAATGTGTGTGGTATTATGAAAGAGTATATGATAGCAATAGATTCTTCTTAAACAATCTTCAAACTAAACTATAACTGAAATGCTAAAAAACCTTACCATTTACATCAAAGTCACAGACAACACCAAATGATGTACAATAACTGCATGAGGGAAAAGTACAGATAGGTTCGATTAAATATATTTCAAAATTGTATAGTGACCTGTCTGAAACATGAATATGAGTAGAAAACATCTACACATACCATGACTGACAGTTCTCTGTGGTTGGCACCTGCTGGCCAACCTGATAATGTAACATATCAACAAAACAGCCACAATCTTCCTGCGTCACACACTTCATGTTATCCTCATCAAAAATAGGCTGCTCGGGAGGGCATTTAGGATAGCAACCTTAAAAAGATTAAAAGGGAAAAATACATAAATCAGTTTTTTTATCCACCTTGATGAGGATATGTGAAGTTTAAATTAAGTTCAATAGATTGTAGTGAATCAATTGTTTTTACAAATCTTACAAAGACATTGTTCCATATACTTGTTCAGTTTAGGGAATAGAGCCTATTATACGTCTTTTTAATGATTCAAAGCCAAGGTGATATAAGTTTGAGTGATATTATGAACAATAAACATTTGCATAAATACTTGACTAAAATCCATTTGAATCACTTTGAAGCAAAAATGTTTAAAAAACGTGATGCAAAATAACCCCTTCCAGTTATCCGTTATGTGGTCTACATTATTGATAACCGACCAAATGACCTCTAGGATACCTAAAGCAGTAATTGTATACTGAATATGTTGCAATGTTAAAAAAACACATTTAATAAACTACAGAATATTTGTGACGTATTTTAAATTGTATTAAAGTCATTTTGTCACACGTAGTAATAGTTTTCTCACTAACATGCAGGTGATAGATCTTAACTGGATTATGAGTTCTCACCTTCAAGTGCTGGTATCTGACTAGAGCACTTTCCAGAGGGGTTTCTGCATGTCTGCATACAAGGTGCTCCACAAGGTTTGTAATGCCACTCGCATTCATCAGGGGGGTTGTAATAATCACAAAACATTGCTGCAATAAAAAGGCAACCTTAAACCTGTTTCTTGGTCTTTGAGGTTTACAGCTTTTAGTTATTCCGCCACAGCACATCTGATGACAGTCCTATAACTATTAGTTACTTACGGCATATTTTAGGTGTTCTCCAAGCAACGCAGGCTTCAGCCTCAGTACAGGCTTGTGCATAGGCTGTTACAGCAGTGCAAAAACACTCATAATCTCCACCACTATCACAGGCACATGCATCTCTCACACAAGCATCATAAAAAGGAGAGGGGTCCACCTTTAAAGCAATATTAATGGAAATGTGGCTGTTACTAAAATTGCATTCAATGTTTTAGACAAAAAATACATAGATGGCTTTTCAAGCTCCCTAAAATGCAATTTGTTGTAAGTACCTGTGAATGACAGGTTGAGAAGACACTGCTAGTAATGATGCTACACTGCCTCTGTGCCCACGCCTCTCTATATGGATTATGGACACAAGGATCTTGGATGAGGGTTGCATCTGGACAATTAGAGAGCTTCCAGCTGTTTACAAAATCCAGGGTTTCGACAGCAATTGCTTGACTGCGCGTAGTGAAGTCATTGTTTGCATTTCCATCGTAGTTTCCGCACAGACCACACACGCGGCCCTATCGATACAAATGGAAAACTGTTAATATATCAAATAAATCTGATATTCGCAAATAAAACAATAGAGTCAACAAGGGTAGAGTTTACTCACTTTAAACTCTGGATTCAATTTGATGTGTATAGTTGTTTTTCTGTCCCATATGAGCGTCAGACCATTACTGGCCTCAATCACCAAGTAAAGCCCCATGGTGCGCATCTGGTAGGGAATCTCCTCTCCTGCATCTCTACGAACAACTTGGTAGGATCCGTCTATCAATCTAAGCTCAATGCTCTGAAATACAATGGCATAATTTAAATGCTTATCCTTCACTAATTTAAGGTTTGCTATGAATGCAAGAAGATAACTTACACCAAGAAACAGCTTGATAGTCTTGGAACAAGTGGTGCCGGTGGATCCACAAGGAATGTTTTCAGTAATGACTCTAAAAGTGCCAGTTGTGTTGTTGCAGAAGTCCTGGTCATGGCATACAATTTAGATTCAGATTATAAAGACACAATATAATGATCTTCAGGCTTCACAAGGAAGTGCAAGGTTAATACCTGAACAAGGCTGTATTCACAGTTTCCACTGAAGACATATCTTTTCTCATCAAACGTTTTATAATGGCCGTCTCCATAGATGCTGCATGTCCCACTGCACTGGTTTGTGGTACAGATCCATCGTCTATCCTTACAAGTACTATAACAAGGAATGCAAGTTCATTATGAAAATTGTATATAGAATGTAAAAAATAATTACAAATCTTGAACATCTAAACATACCATGTATTACAGTCAGTCTTAATGCTTTCTCCAGGTTGGTAGGCAACTCCGTTATGGAAGCAAGGGCACAGGTTTTCAGCGATACAGGCACCTTTCCCATCAGACACCAGTCCAGAAGGGCACACACAGCCAGACACACACTCTGTGCTGATCTGCAGACATTCAACATTAAAGTCAGCAAATGATTACTTGTAGCTGCTGAAAGGAACAGTTCACCCACATTTAACAATTTAGTTATTTACTCACCCCAATGTCATTCTAAACCCACATGCTGTTATTTTCACAAAACAACAAAAAGGGGAGTATATAAAGTATCTTCATTCGGCTCTTTACAATGCATGGTAAAGTTTCTAAAACTCATACGTTTTTTTTAATAGTATTTTTTAAATGTCTTCCAAAGCTCTCAAATTTAATTTTCCACTTCACACATTACAGCTGGCAATATTTAATTGTGCATTAGTGGTGTTTTAAACTCTTCTGGCACTTATGCATCTGTATTTAATTCCTTATAATGGTTGGGATAGTTTATGTATGTATGTATGTAAAGGTGTTTGTGTTTGAGCTCACCAAGAAATTAATAAATAAATCAATATTACCCATAATTCAGTTTTACTGTTGTTGTACTTAAAGACTTCGGACTACTCAAATACATTTCTGGTTTTGTGTCAAACAGATAAAGTACCATACTTGTTTAGAATGACATCAGCATGGCCTACTCTTTTATAGGAGTTAAAGCAACTCACGCAGGCCATGTCGAATGTGTTGCAGCTCTTCTGACACTCTGATCCTGTGGATCCAGGGCTAGCACTGGAGCAGTTGAAAAACGTCATTGGATCTTGGCACTCTAAAAGTAAAGAATGGACAAAAAGACATTAAGGGTATGCATGTAGCTGATCTCAAAGACAAATACAATTAAAGTGTAAACCAGAAACCTATGGTTTTAAAATGTAGAATTTAAATGTAGCTTCACGCACCTTTCCCGTTCGATACGCCAGTGCAGCTCATTTTCCCTTGCTCACAAATACTGAAATTGAAATATTAAGTTAAATATTATTAAATCACATTTTGGGCAAGTTTATAACAGGGTTTTTCAAACTGAAGTCCATGGACACCCCTACTGCCTGGGTTGAAAAGGTATTGTTATAATATTCAAGAGAAAAAAGACTTGAGAAAATATAGTAAAAAGCTGTATACAATTTGAACTGAAAAGCTAGCATTACTATAAAAATGCTACACTTTGAACTTAATACACACATGAAAAAATGGACCAGATTGCAATGACAATATTAAAATCAATTATAATTTTTTTCTCACAGTTAGTCTAATATAAATATTTTTTTTAAATATAAAAGTAGCCAGTTTTATATTGGTTGCCTCGGGGTTGCCATGTTTGGGGTCACTGACATCAAAAACTTTGAAAAACCCTGCCTACAACAATTAGATTTTTCAACAGAAACTCCATGTACATACCATGATCCACCATCTTTAGAGATTATGTCTCCAGCAGGAATAATTTTGCCTGAATCATAACACGAGCAGCTGGTAGGAGCAACACAGTCACCATTCTCGTTCATGTATGTTCCTTCTGCACAGCCACAGCCATCTACTGGCACGAAGTCAATAGTGCAGGTGCTGTCTGATTGGCTGAGGGATCGACAAGTGCGGTCACAGCTAGTCATTTGATAAGAGTAGACCGTGGTGCTGGGGCAGGTTAGTGTGTACGTTTCTGAGAAGAAAGAGGCAATCAACTTGAAGAACATATGCTACCAAAAATTGGCTTTAATCTGTTTGACTTTTTCAAATGAAACTCCAAAAGAGCTGTTGACGGCTATCAAATATTCTCAAGTCTTTCAGAGAAGAAAGCAACTCACTGCAGGTAACTTCTCTCCAAGCATCAAGAGCAATCCCTCTTGCAGCACATGCATGAACGTATGAAGACAACGCAGCACACATGCAGTCCTCGCTTTTCTCACAGTTGCAGCTGTCATATATGCAGTTCTAGAAAGTATGTAAAAGTTAGATACAACTCTTAAAAAAACACTAAACGAGAAGGAAGGTAATTTCACTTACTGCTTTGTAGATTTCAGGGCTGATTTCAGAGTGGCACGGGGCAAACACTGATGAGGGATCTGTTAGCAGGGAACACCAGTGCTGTGCATATTTCTCTGTGAAGCAAAAAAAATATTGATGATTAGTCTTTAATGGCATTCCAGAGTTATAAATCAAATCACAACAATAGAGCTAATTCATACCATTTTCAGTGCTTAGACTGCAAGGATTCTCAAAGTTTCTTTTGACATCAGGGCAACTTGCTCTTGTTTTCCAGGTGTTGGCAAAATCTAAAGCGGTTGCTTCCCTGAGTCCACCAATGGTTGTGAAATCATCAGCCTCAATGTTGTTGAAATTGCCACAAAGACCTGTGCATTAATTTGTTATTAACAAGATTAATATAGGAAACAATTAAATTGAAAACAGAGAAACAAGTCAGAAAGCCTTGCATAAAGATAAAAAACATGCAGATTTATTGATTTGATGCTGCTTTTGTTTAGAGTATTGCATGAGAGGGTAAGATAATAGGTCTGTAATAAATAAATACCGCATGTTTCTCCTTGGTACGCTGAATTGACTGTGATGTAGAGTTGCATTAGCGGTACAAGCTGGATCTCTAGACGAACCCCAATCAAATGGGCCTGAATGACTATGTAGAATGAGGAGGGCTTGAAAATGCTCACATCAGCTGAAAATCAAATAAATAATTGGTAAGCAGATATCAAGCAGTTCTTTGTATAAGCAATCTCCATTCTGAACAATTATTCAAATGCACCAACACTTAATGAATCACTTTAAAGATTTGACATTCACCAAATAACCTGTCTCTGATATTAAACTTACACCATGTAACTTTTTAAATAAAACCATGTCTTTACCCAAATACAGTTTCATAAAACTGTAATATTAGTGATTTATATTTTAGTGCTGCAAGGGGGCAGATCTCGTGCATGTAGGTTATTTATCCCATCTATCTTTCTTTCTTTCAAACTTTTCTATTCTCATATTTGATTTGTCTACCTGTAAAAAGTGGCATCTGGGCAATTATTCTGTTGACCTCAATATTTCCACTGGAATCCACTTTGATCACCTGTGTGCACAATATGACAATACAGCAGAAAAGTGAGTAAATGCTTAAGATTTGATATGCTAAGTGGTATGTTAAGCTTTCTCTTTCTTACATTGGTCCCATCTAACAATGCCAGCGTCACTGACTTCAAGCAGGTTTCAGTTTCAGTCACACCACACTTCACCAGGTCTCCTTGAACTGTGAATTCTGTGCCTGTGCATTGCTTTTGAAAAAGTGAACAAGGTTAATTTGATGTTTTATTTGATAGTAGTCATGACATTGCTTAGCACAATACTCATAAATCAATCACTTATTTACTAGCTACTTCTAATTAGTGCAACAACAGCTTTATTTTTACGAACTGCCTTCAAGCACAAGGAAGTACATACTTTGGCCAGGACGTAAGTGCAGTCTCCGTGAAAGGTGTAGGCTTTTCCATCATACGTGGTAATATGGGATCCACCCTCTACTGAGCATGAATGTGGGCAATCCTTCTGGATGCAGTTCCACTGTCCCTGTTCACAGGTACTAAATGAAGAAAATAATGTCACTGTAAGCATACGCTTTTCAGAGCACTCAATATAGTACATCATTTAATATCAAAACATCATATGTGTCTATTATTCTTTTATTATCTGTGTCTGTGCACTGTGGAAGCTTCTGTCACTAAAACAGATTCATCATGTGTGAAGCTCATCCAGCTTAAGTTGTCTAATATATTATTGATTTTTATCCTGACTATAAGAGCAAATTCAATCTGAATGTCAAAGCAGGCTTACCAGTCTCTGCAGCTGCTTGTGTAATTCTCCCCAGAGGCGAATATTTTGCCTCCGAGGACGCAGGAGCATTCACTGTGTGGGATACAGCCAGTATTGTGTATATCATCCAAAACAGTGCCTGGAAGTGAGAGAAAGAGCTAAATGAGTTACTGCGCAGGACAGAATGGATGTGTTGAGAACACCAGTAAGAAATATGCCAATTATTGTGGTTTAATCCTCTGGTACTTCTCAGAATTGTGATCCTTGATGGTCAAAACAGGCCGAATTAATGTACTATATTTTATTTCCACAATATTAAGTCTTTAATATTTAGTATTTTGAGATTTATGGTACTAGACAAAACTATAAATTAAGCAGCGTTTATGTCTATATAAAATACAAATTTTAGAAAAGAAAAAAAAGTGATACAATAGGGGCTACATCACCTACAGTGCTTCGCCCTTAAATATTCCAGATATATTTTTTATTAATGCAGTGATTAAGTAAAAAATAGAGGAAAGGAATTAATATCCAATGCATTTAAGGCAGATTAAGGACATCTGGTGGAAGAAATAAGAAAGTTATTTGTAATGTAACCACTAAATGCTGTCTATTCTCTACTTGTGCTTTCACACTAGTACTTGTGGTGCGCACCCGGGTTCAATTGACGTCTGAGTTCGGTTCGTTTGGATGATGTGACAGCGTGTCCTTTGACCCGTGAGCCGTACCCGAGTCCGCTTAAAAAGAGTGGTCTTTCTGGGGTACGGTTCGCTGCTGATGTGAAAGCACCCTAAGAGTATGTTCAGACATAATTACTTACTTTTATTAGGTTTTGGATATATATATTTATACATAGTCAAAGATTACTTCACTGTGGTTGAGTTTTTGGTTGAACTCCTAAAAATGCTTATTTTTGACTGCAAATATCACAAGTGTGACTATTTTTAAAGACGTTTATAATTATGTCATAGTCTAATACATTTCATTCTAAAATGACTGAAGTCCACTAGATTGTAGGGTTAAACAAAATCAGTTTGAAGTATCAGATTAAAGATAAAAGAAAAGTGCAAAGTGAAATCAATGTAGCCAGTTACTTTAGAAAATAACGTAAATAATAATAATAATAAAAAAGCGAAGTAAAAACACTGTACCAGGAGGGCAGAAGCATCCGTCAATGCAGTGGTGCTCACACACTTGTCCTATTTCAGGGTTCGTGCAGGTGTCAGTGCAGGGATTTCCACACTCTTGGTGGATCATGCTTTCTGGACACGGATGTGCTGTAACATACAAAAGAAAGGGACATACTATTGGTAAGACAAACATTCCCAAAGGACTAAAGAAATGAGCCACTAACAGAAGATGGCATACTTACGGCAAAAATATTCTGATCTCCATTCTTCAGGCTTTCCACCTGCATGCACACACTGCCGTGAATACTCGGCGATGGATTTGCAAAGGCAGAAGGATCCAGAGGTGCCATTGCAATGGCACAGGTCTTTCATGCAAACTTGGACAAATGAATCAATGGAAACCCGACCTCTGCAATCATTGAACACTGAACTGGAGAAGACATCATGGCAGAAATTCTGTGGGGATTGAGAAGTCACATTAATTAATTACCAACAACCCAGTAAAATCATTATTGCTACAGCTACAAGTAATGAATCCACTAAGTAATGATTATCCCAAAGGCTCACTGTTTCTGATGTGAATCCATACACATTTGATTTACTAAACAAACCTATGTGTCCTACATATAATATGTGATTCATAATACTAACTCAAGTTGTTTGTGGCCCAATGCAAAAATAACATGACAACAATTTGTGGTAATCCATTTGTTAGTCCACTGAAAAGATGCATTCAAATAAAGTATCACTCTATTAAATCCATAAATGCTCTGCAGAATCTCATTTGGCTAGAAATGCAAAACCCCCTCTCCCCAATTTGGCACTTTCACCAGAAGTCAGAACAAACAAGACTAAACCAATTCCCCCAACACCTCAGAACAACCACACAAAACAAAAAGAACTCGTAAACCAATTCCAGAACCTCCACATCAAGTATTACCTATTTGAAGAACCAAACTATTGCAAATTTAGGCCTGTGTTTCAGAAAAACAATAATGCAAATTATTGTCTTGTGCATGAATATGTTGGAAGAAATTACTTCCCCCCCCCCCCCTGTGTAAAATATCTGGGAGAGGTGAACTGTCCCCCCCTCCCCTCAGGACAGTCCGCTCCACTTGGAGAGGTCACACAGCTTCTGTGCACTGTCCCCCCCCCCCCTATTCCACTTCTCAGCAAGCAGGGGCCCCAGCTTCTGTGTTAATATTCACATTTTCACTATGATAGATAGATAGATAGTTAGATAGATAGATAGATAGATAGATAGATCAGCAAGCAGGGCCCCAATAGATGCCAATGCATCCCCACATAGTTATATGATAGATAGATAGATAGATAGATAGATAGATAGATAGATAGATAGATAGATAGATGATAGATAGATAGATAGATAGATAGATAGAAGATAGAAGATAGATAGATAGATAGATAGATAGATAATAGAAAACCGCTTAGCGGCACAAATTATTTATTTTTTTCAAGTGCTTGTTCCACCCCCCACGTGTCATGAAAAAATGCTGCTCTGGTCAGCTGCCCGGTACGCCCATGCCAAAAAACACCACTGGGTTTATTATTATGATTATTTATTAAGTACACGCAGAAAGTATTCAGACCCCTTCATGTTTTCAAATACTTGTATTATTATTTATTACTACTTTTATTATTTTATAAGTATTGTTTTATTTAATTTTAACAATGATGGGTAAAATGGATCGTTTGGGACAAAAGAGACAATGGATAAAAACATGAACCAACACCATTTTACACATTAAAGTCTCTAAATGATTACTTTTGTGCTTATGTTTCATATTTTTTTAACACTACCGCACTTAATGTGTTAAACTTGAGTTTACCACCCACACCCAATTTCATTTGTCACCCATAATTGACATTTTAGCCGAAACCATAGGATTTTCAGCTGTACACATTTTAAAAGGGACTTGTATTTCTGTGTAGACAGAGAAAAACAACCATTTATTATCTAACCTCATCTCCACAGTTTTCTTCAAGAGGTGCTGTGTCTTCCTTACAGACTTCTGTTGGACCGTCCATCTTCCAGAGGTTCCCATAATCAGACACGGACAGCGTATTTCCTAGGACAGGAGATAAACGATTCTTTATTGCCTGTGTATAATAATGTAAGACATTCAAGAAGGTTACAGATATAGTTCTCTACAGTCAAATAAACTATAAAAAGTACCATCACTGATTAATTCATTGTAGACCTCGATTCCGTTGAAGTCTCCACAAAGTCCACAGTTTGGTTTTTGTATTTTTCATCTAACTTGACCTGAAAACCAATCAAATATACATTACATTACATGGTTCCCCCCTGTTAGATTGCATTAATAATACATGTTTATTGCATGAAGAAAAGATCCTTACCATGAATGAATCATCTTCATTCCACATGGCTACTAGTCCCAAAGTAGCCTTGACTGAAATATAAGACGTCATCTTCTCGATGAAAACTTCAGAGCTGCTAAATGGAAGTGTGACTCTACAGAGGGAGTGGTGAAATTAAGACAAATCAAGTCAAGTCACCGTAATTTCAGCCAAAAACATTACACTGTGAAATGGTAAAAACCTGTTAAATGGTTAACGGTAAGTTCCTGTAAAATTTACAGGAAAAAACATAAACTGACATTCCCAGAATTCCCTGCGTTGCATTTCAAATTTTGTTTGAATTTGATGTTTTTTCTTTCAAATAACTGTTTCTTCTTAGTTTTGTCTTATCAGTTATGTTTATTAGGGTTGCATGTTACATCTAATGTTGTTAAATTGATGTTTATGGCATATTTCAGTTTAATGTGTCTCAGCATGATGGTGTTTAGTGCATGTGTGAATGACACTGTGTACTTTCTATACATGTTAATATTTAAAATCTGCTTATGATGTGCTTTGGTTCATCATGTGACTTTCTCATCACCTCCTGCATTTGGTGGTTATCGGTGTATTCAAAGGTACAAAACAGATTTCAGTACTTCACTAGATTGGTGCATTAACATTATTTCAGTTAATGAAATTACGGTATTTAACTGTAAATTTAAGTTAAAACCGTAATACCTAAAATTTTGTTACTCTGTTTTTTTACGGTAGAATTACGGTAGTTTGCTATTACAGTGTATGCTTGCAATATAAACTCCCAAACCACCACCATCAAAAACAAAGTGAAAACTCACAGCAATGACGTCAAAAGTCAACACAGTTTAAGTCATATGAGTATAGCCTGAGGTTATCAGCATCACTCACATTTGCCCATTAACACTGAGAGAGCCTTTGGTCAGCTCTACGACTGCCCCCTGCAGCTTCATGGTGATTTTGCCGATCGAGGGTTCATTGTTCACCACCTGATGTCTCAGCTGGATGTTGAAGTCCTCATAGTTGCTCAAACAGTGTGATGTCAGGATGTAGTTGCAGGAAGATGGAAGCTGGAAGTAGTTCCCGTCGAAGGTCTTGTAATGGTAGTTTCCCCACAGACTGCAAACCTGCTCATTGTGTTGTGAACTCACTCCTGCTCGTAAAACATCAGTTGGTTTTAGTTTATTTTGAAGATGTGAATGAAAAAAACATTTGAATTTTCTGAATGAATCATAGATTTTTTACCTAAAACCATTTCTATTGTGGCAGTTGGGATCATGTTCGTTGTTGTGAAAGCTGGAGGATTTAGAGAAATATTCAATATTAATATAGAAAATTATTGTTTGAATCAAACTTCAATTTTTCAGTTATACTAAACATAACATAAATTAAATATATTGGATCGCATAGATTTTTGATAGTTACCTTCCAATTTTAATTTCTGCCATTATGATTGTATACATTAAAAACAAATTTGTATAAAATATTATTGGCATCCTATATCATGTCATGCAGTTGCATGTAATTATAGAATTATTGTATTACTACATTCCACTATTTATAGAAACATTATTCTAGCAGAAAAAAAAATAATATACAATTAATAATAAGGTCCCGTTAAGTTAACATCAGGTAATGCACTGACTAACATTAACACATTCACATTTGTTACAGAATTTATTCAACTCTATTCATTTATACATGGAAAAATTCAACTGTTCATTGTTAATATTTGTTAAAGTTATTCAGGTACATTAAATAATATTGATTTTAATTATTTACTAGTGTAGGTAACTAATATTAACAAATGAAACCTTATTGTAACATGTTACAAAATTAAACAAATTTTACAGCCAGCGTAAAGGATATAAAAACTTAACTCCAGTATTTGAAAGCACTTGTTTTAAATGAGTCTTACTGGTTTGTGTTGCAGCAAGTCCAGTAGACAGTGTCCATATCAGCGCTCCTATAGACATGCTCTTTATCCTCTCCATGATGTGTGAGGAGCGTCGAGCTCTCCACAGGTTCAATGAGACAGACACAGTCCTATCCTCACAGCTTTATAGCTCTTGTCCCTCAGAAGGGACGTGAGATTGAACTAAAGGTGGGGCCACATGTTTATTTTGTATGACAGCATAATGTAACATTTAGCTGATCGATTTCCATACCTGTATTCAGAAGCCATGAATAAATGAGGCTCATTTTAGAAACTAAATTGATTTAATGTCGGACAATTAAAATAAATGCATTAATAATAATAACAATAATAATAATGGTCAGCTGAAATTTGAATTTGAAGCCACATCAATAAATATTCAATCAATGTTCATTTAAATGTATTCTTTCAACCATGCATCCCTTTGTTCATGATATCTTTAAACAATCTTTATAGTTTCACACTGACAAAAACAGGTATAGAATCTATTTTCACTCATAAATTCATATTCCAGAGTAACAGATTTTCATTTCATTTCATTGTATTTAATTTAATTTAATTTAATTTAATTTAATTTAATTTAATTTAATTTAATTTCAATTTAATTCAATTCAATTCATTTCATTTCTATTATATTTCTATTTATATTTATATTTTATTATTTTATTTTATTTTATTTTATTTTATTTTATTTTATTTTATTTTATTTAAATTAAATTAAATTAAATTAAATTAAATTAAATTAAATTAAATTATTTATTAAATTATAATTATTTTATTTTATTAAATTAAATTGTATTATTTTATTGTATTTTATTTTTGTAAAACGTACATTTTTTACATTTTTTCAGACTATAGTTAGAAACTACATTTGAGCTATAGCATCTATATAAAACAACAGCATGAAAGCCCATGCAAAGGTAAACTTGATTTAGTGTGAGCTCATTTTAATTTAGTTACTGACATGTTTCTGGAACATTTTCTTTTTATTAAAGACTATTTACTTAATCTTGAACTTCACTAGACATGCCATCTGTGAGCCACAATGCTGAAAATCTGCTTGAAAAATAATAGAAACATTTGAAATCAAGCAATAGCTGGAAAGTCATTATATGTGTAAATGTTTGTGGTGTTTTGGTGTGTTGTTTCTGTAATGCAAGAGGAAGGATTGTAACAATGCACGGGGTGGGGGACTCTTTTGAACTAATGATGTACAAATATTGATTCCTTACAGCATTAATCCTCAAAAGTGACGCAGCGCTGTGAACACTCCTTAACAAAACTTTAGATGCTGTGTTACTTTCAGCGCAAGGAAATGTTTTTGCATGATAGCAATTATTGGTGAGTCAGGGTGAGTCATAAAACCTTTCCAGGATCTGCATCCTGATTAAAGGACATTAAAAAAAGATACGGTAAACACCAGAATGTAAACACAAATAATTTATATTTTAAAAACCAGAATATAAAATCATTATCATTTATAAAATGTGTTGCCAAACTATATTAATTAAGCCTGTCATATTCATATTCAAGATTTATCAGTTGAATCCAAAGCAGAAACATTTGAAGTTATTATATATGATTATTTGTATTATTATGATCAAAATAAGGTGATCTAATCCCCAGAATCTTCCAAAGCATCCTAAGCTCTGGTTCATGTCCTGTTAGAGGATGTGTCCATGGCCACCGAGCCCATGAACACTGTTTGCTGAAACTGGGATGGCATGTTTTCTCACGCTCTACGTCATACTTTGCTATATGCTGCATTATCTCACAAGCACAAAGCAAACACATGGAGCTTAATGTGGTCTTTGGCGTAAACTGGATTCAGGATTCAGACATTAGCTCAATGGCTCAACAGCATAATTCAAACACACATTGTCATGATTGATGCTCTGCTATGGCATGGTATGTGCAACTGAAGATTAAATCCAGCTAAGTTAAAGCCTTTATGTAAAGGTTACTTTCGCAATACTTGAATCAATATACTTGAGGGAGAGAACCAAAACATTTACCTTCTGTCGTGGCAATTTTCCATTTCAATGAAGGTATGAGACAAAAGTCGTTTGAAGATTGTACTGTCATACAGTCATAAAGATTGGCTGAGGAGTGCAACAAAGAGGAAATACTTTGATTCAGCATTAAATACTCTAATCAAATCAGGATGCTTCTATCTCCTCCAGTCATATTCAACCTATGCGTCCATTTAAATATCTAATGTCTCCTATATGCATGCGTTTCTAAGTATTTAATGCAAATCATCTTCTTTGAAACTAGGATGTAGGGTCTCTAAAATAACACTTCTTGTCTGCACACACACGTTTCGTGTTGCTCATTTAGTACATCAAAATAACTCAAGCAAACCGAAGAAGCATGCAGAGAGTTTAAAGAACACTCTTCAGTAGAGTAAAGCAAATAATAATATAATTTATCCTTCTCCTTCACTGAAAGTTATACAGATGCATCTCAATAAATTAGAATGTCGTGGAAAAGTTCATTTATTTCAGTAATTCATCTCCAATTGTGAAACTTGTGTATTAAATAAATTCAATGCACACAGACTGAAGTAGTTTAAGTCTTTGGTTCTTTTAATTGTGAATGATTTTGACTCACATTTAACAAAAACCCACCAATTCACGATCTCAACTAATTAGAATACTTCATAAGACCAATAAAAAAAACATTTTTAGTGAATTGTTTGCCTTCTGGAAAGTATGTTCATTTACTGTATATGTACTCAATACTTGGTAGGGGCTCCTTTTGCTTTAATTACTGCCTCAATTCGGCGTGGCATGGAGGTGATCAGTTTGTGGCACTGCTGAGGTGGTATGGAAGCCCAGGTTTCTTTGACAGTGGCCTTCAGCTCATCTGCATTTTTTGGTCTCTTGTTTCTCATTTTCCTCTTGATTTGATTCTCTATGGGGTTCAGGTCTGGTGAGTTTGCTGGCCAGTCAAGCACATCAACACCATGGTCATTTAACCAACTTTTGGTGCTTTTGGCAGTGTGGGCAGGTGCCAAATCCTGCTGGAAAATGAAATCAGCATCTTTAAAAAGCTGGTCAGCAGAAGGAAGCATGAAGTGCTCCAAAATTTCTTGGTAAAGGGTGCAGTGACGTTGGTTTTCAAAAAACACAATGGACCAACACCAGCAGATGACATTGCACCCCAAATCATCACAGACTGTGGAAACTTAACACTGGACTTCAAGCAACTTGGGCTATGAGCTTCTCCACCCTTCCTCCAGACTCTAGGACCTTGGTTTCCAAATGAAATACAAAACTTGCTCTCATCTGAAAAGAGGACTTTGGACCACTGGGCAACAGTCCAGTTCTTCTTCTCCTTAGCCCAGGTAAGACGCCTCTGACGACAACTGTAGCCAAATTCCTTGACACGTCTGTGTGTGGTGGCTCTTGATGCCTTGACCCCAGCCTCAGTCCATTCCTTGTGAAGTTCACCCAAATTCTTGAATCGATTTTGCTTGACAATCCTCATAAGGCTGCGGTTCTCTCGGTTGGTTGTGCATCTTTTTCTTCCACTTTTTCCTTCCACTCAACTTTCTGTTAACATGCTTGGATACAGCACTCTGTGAACAGCCAGCTTCTTTGGCAATGAATGTTTGTGGCTTACCCTCCTTGTGAAGGGTGTCAATGATTGTCTTCTGGACAACTGTCAGATCAGCAGTCTTCCCCATGATTGTGTAGCCTAGTGAACCAAACTGAGAGACCCTTTTGAAGGCTCAGGAAACCTTTGCAGGTGTTTTGAGTTGATTAGCTGATTGGCATGTCACCATATTATAATTTGTTGAGATAGCGAATTGGTGGGTTTTTGTTAAATGTGAGCCAAAATCATCATTTATTGAGATGCACCTGTATGATTTAGATATGGCTTGGCAATTATTACAAACAACAACCACAAAAGGTATTATTTGGAGCAAAGGGGTTTAATTTATGATGCACATCCCATACAACATATATCAAAATTGTATTGTTACTCATGAAAAATTGCATGTAATGTCTTAATTTCTAAGTCCTTTCAGAAAACAGTATCTACTAATTGAATAACTATAAATGTTCCTTATACATCCGTGGCATAATATTGCAAAGAGATTCATACACTGAAAAAAAATGAAATGACCGTGTAATTTATTTAAAGTTCGTTTTATATGGTTTCCGGTTAAAACCGGTTTCGTTCAGTTTGTCTAAAAGCCAATTACAGCACACTCCCCAAAGAAAAAAGAAAAGAAAGGATGTTGTTTAAATAGTATTTTTGCTTGGCATCAGAGTTTTAATGTGCAAAACAAATACTGGTTGCTTTACTGGCTGAAGAAATTGTTTTATTTAATAATGCATGTTTAAAAATACATCATAATAAACATTAAATGTGTTTCAATGTTAAACTGTCTAAATATCTTTTAGTTTTAGTTTTCAAAAAATCTACTTTCATATTATAGCTAGTTTAGTTTTAGTTATAGTCAAATGAAGTTATAAAATACCCCCCAAATATATTGTTATATTGATTGCTATATTATATTATTATACTTATCTAGATTAACGTTGGACCTATGTCTAAAGAAATTATATATTGGTCTTTATAATACATAATCTTACTTAGTATCAATGTTTGTATAAGTATTTATTTTTAATAAATATTCAATCAGATGTTAAGGTTTGAACCAAACAATAAGAGTATATTTCTGTATCTTCATCAGTAAGTGCATTAAAATAAACCATTCATTACTGTTTGAAACTGGAATCATTAAGATTCATTATTTCTATTCATGTGAATGTAGAATTGACAA
The DNA here is from genome assembly GCA_027422405.1 of Ptychobarbus kaznakovi. NCBI lineage: Eukaryota > Metazoa > Chordata > Actinopteri > Cypriniformes > Cyprinidae > Ptychobarbus > Ptychobarbus kaznakovi. Next base: position 27,648,733 of record CM049798.1, on the reverse strand, counting down.
AAACTAGTTAAAAGAGTAATGTTGCAAATTATTTTCAAATGTAAATGACATTTTTACTTGTGACGGCAAACCCTTATTTTCAGGATGCATGACTCTTTATTTATGTTATATCATCAGTGTTGGGTTAGTTACTCAAATAATGTAATATATTACTCATGACTAGTTACTCCTTTCGAGAGTAATTGTTACATTACTTTCTGTCAACAGTAATTAGTTGCATTACGTTTTCTTCACGCCCCACAGAAGCTGTGTATCTAACACGTAAAATTATTCTTGAATGTTCATAACAACATATTTCTTCCTCATCATTTGACTAAAATCCACATTGTATCGCAGTCAGAAGTTATTACAGACACTCAATAGTGATTAACAATGACATTCAAGTAGAAGTGTTGTATTCATCTCATTAATTGTCATGTGTAGCTTGAAGCTAATTGTATTTTCTCCATTTCCCATATACGATTATATTTCATTATGTATTTTATGAAATCATATAAGTTTGTAAGAAACTGAAGAATTTTCCAAAAGGATATTTAGTTATAGTAATACAATGTAGCACATGCTGACCAGAGTAAAGTAAAGCCACAACTTACACAACAGTGTTCAGATCATCTTTTTTCCTGACAAAATTAATATAATGCAATATTTATATCTGCTGAATGTAATCTTTTCCATATTCAAAGCTCACCTGCGGCACCGTGGACATCACATGCATGTGCGAGTCGAGAAAATTATGAAAATAAATCTAGGAATTATGTGATTAATGGATTTTAAATCAGCAGGGCTGAGGCATTGTAAAGGAATTTTTCCTTTACATGTATTGATCTTTAGTGAAACATAGATTCAAGATGTATGCCTCATATGTTTTCTCACTTGCAGTGAGAAAACACTTTGTGTGATGAGTTACGATGATAGAGGTAAGGAAACGCAGATGGTCAGAGGTCATCATGGGGGCATTTACAACTTATAGCCTGGGGGTCAAGGGGGCATTTGCCTCCCTTTTCTGCATAACCATTAATAGATAAACAACCTGGTATCTCTCCCTGTAGGGGAGGTAAGGAGGAGGCCTTGAAGGAAAGAACTATAAAACAGGCCGGCACTGCTTTTCATTTTCCTTATCGTACTGCAGAAAAACTGCAGTACTTTACAACTATAGGACAGGATGAGCTAAATAAACTTATAACTACATCTAAACCAACAACATGTTTATTAGATCCTGTACCGACTAAACTATTGAAAGAGTTGTTACCTGTAGCAGAAGAACCGCTTCTCAATATTATTAACTCCTCGTTATCTTTAGGTCACGTCCCAAAACCATTTAAGCTGGCAGTTATTAAGCCTCTTATTAAGAAACCAAAATTAGATCCTTGTGAACTGGCAAATTACAGGCCCATCTCAAATCTTCCGTTTATGTCGAAAATATTAGAAAAAGTAGTGTCTGCTCAATTGTGCTCCTTTTTGCTCAAAAATGATATCTATGAAGAATTTCAGTCAGGTTTCAGGCCCCGCCATAGCACAGAAACTGCACTTGTTAAAATTACAAATGACTTACTTCTTGCATCAGACCAAGGCTGCATCTCGCTGCTAGTTTACTTGATCTTAGTGCTGCGTTCGACACTATAGATCATGACATACTAATAGATCGATTACAAAACTATACAGGTATTCAAGGGCAGGCTCTAAGATGGTTTAGATCCTACCTGTCCAATCGCTACCACTTTGTTTATTTAAACGGGGAGTCATCTCAATTAACACCAGTAAAGTATGGAGTACCACACGGATCTGTCTAGGTCCTCTGTTATTTTCAATAATATGTTGCCCCTTGGAAATATTATTAGAAAATACGGGATTAGTTTCCATTGTTATGCTGATGACACTCAACTATATATCTCAACAAAACCAGATGAAACCTCTAAACTATCTAAGCTAACGTGTGTTTAAAATATAAAAGATTGGATGACCAGTAATTTTCTCCTATTAAATTCAGATAAGACAGAGATATTAATTATTGGACCTAAAAACAGTACACAGAATCTCTTGGATTACAATTTGCAAATAGACGGATGTAATGTTACTTCCTCTACAGTCAAAAATCTGGGTGTTATATTAGACAGCAACCTATCTTTTGAAATCATATTTCAAATGTTACAAAAACAGCATTCTTCATCTTAGAAACATTGCCAAGCTACGGAACATGTTAAGTGTGTCTGATGCAAAAAGCTAGTTCATGCATTCATGACCTCTAGACTGGACTATTGTAATGCACTGCTAGGTGGTTGTCCTGCATCTTCAATAAACAAGCTACAGATAGTACAAAATGCTGCGGCTAGAGTCCTTACCAGGTCAAGAAAATATGATCATATTACTCCAATTTTACAGTCTCTGCACTGGCTACCTATTAAGTTCCGTATTAGTTACAAAATATTATTACTAGCCTATAAGGCCCTAAATGATTTAGCTCCTGCGTACCTAACTAATCTTCTATCACGCTACAATCCAACCCGTTCCCTAAGGTCGCAAAACTCGGACTCTTGGTAGTACCTAGGATAGCAAAGTCCACTAAAGGAGGTAGAACTTTTCATATCTGGCTCCTAAACTCTGGAATAGCCTTTCCTGAAACGTTCGGGGTTCAGACACACTCTCTCTGTTTAAATCTAGATTAAAGACGCATCTTTAAGCCAAGCAATTATATAATGCATCTCACAAATCTTGTATGCTAGTCTTTCTGAACAAATGCACTTTATTATGCTTTAGCTTGGGTTATACTGATCATTTCATCCAGGGTTATTCCTGGATGAAACAACTGCTACGCTAATTGTCTTATTGTTTCTATGTTTCTGCCACGGGATTAAATCCGTGGTAGCTAGGAATTTACACAAGCTTCAGTCTGGATACTAACCCTTAAATGATCTGAGATGACCGAAAACACTGAGAAAGAGATGATGACAACCCCTCTGAGGACCTCAGAGGAAGCCAACCATCAGCGATTATACTGACTTAACAAAAGTCTGCCATAAATGGAGGATCAGCACCTAAAGACAAAC